>JAAGEH010000226.1:1264863-1278952 GCA_011751065.1 Lasiurus cinereus
CAGGATTACCAATTTTAACATTTTACCACATATATTTTATTATTCTCTATTTTTTTAATGAATCATTTAGAAAAACTTACAGATATCATATAATATATGACTGAAAAGAGGAGTTGTTAGTAAATTATAGTGATTGCTGTTTTAGTGCAGTTATTACAAATCAATTATCCACTAGAAGTTTTCTGTACATTCATCTCATTTAATCCTTCCAACCTGCTGAGGTGGGTGTGATGCTCATCCCTATATATAAAAAAGCCTAAGCGACCGAATGACCTGTCAACCAGTTGCTATGATGCACAGTGACCACAGGGGGCAGATGCTCAATGTAGGAGCTGATCCTTGGTGGTCAGTGTACTCCAACAGCAGGAGAGCTGCTCAGCTGATCCACCCGTCCCAGTGGCCCACCAGCCTGGCAGCAGCCCCCTCACTCCCTCAGTAGTCCTGCTGGTTCAATCTCTGTAGAACGGGCCAGGCACCGACGGACCAGCATCACTGGCATGATCCTGACAGTGCTGCTGGCTTCCTGGAAGTCAGCCTCGGCATCATAGTTGCTTCCTCTCCCTAGACGCTCAGCAAGAAAAATGATATCAAAGCAGCCATCAGGTGGCTCCCAACAATCGGTGCGAACGTCAGTACAGATCCGGATCTCATGCCAGCAAGGGCATCCCGCTACCTGCTTGGAGGGCCCATCTGGCTGATCGTGTCCCAACCTCCTCTCCCCTGGGGATTGGGAACCAGATGCAGGGCTCATGGCTGGTCAACGCTACTTCTCCCAAGCAGGGCTGATTGGGTGTGAGCCCATGGTAGATGCAGGGGCGATGAGCAGGATGAGTGGGAGCTGCAGGCAGGAGTGGCAGGCAGTGTTGGACTGCCAGTTTTAGCCTAATCCCTGCAGGCCATGCCGAGGGATCCTGCCTATGCACGAATTCGTGCACCAGCCTCTAGTATCCTATCTAATAAAAGAGTAATATGCAGATTGACCATCTCTCCAACACACAAGATGGCTGCTAAAGATGGCCAGCAGGGGAGGGCAGTTGAGAGGTTCAGGCCTGCAAGGGAAGAAAGTTGTGAGTGATCAGGCCAGCAGGAGAGGGCAGTAGTGAGGAACCAGGCTTGCAAGGGAGAGCAGTTGGGGGTTATCAAGCCTGCAGGGGAGGGCATTTAGGGGTAATCAGGCTGGCAGAGGAGGAAAATTGGGGGTGACTGGGCCTGCAGGGAAGGGCAGTTGGGGGGGACCCAGGCTTGCAGGGGAGAGCAGTTGGGGGTGACCAGCCCTGCAGGGGAGGACGGTTAGGGGTGACCAGGTCTGCAGGGGAGGGCAGTTAGGGGCAAATAGTCTGGCAGGGGAGCAGTTAGGCATCAATCATGCTGTCAGGGTAGTGGTTAGGGGTGATCAGGCTGGCAGGCAGGTGAGCAGTTGGGAGCCAGCAGTTCTGAATTGTGAGAGGGATGTCCAATTGCCCGTTTAGGCCCAATCCCTAAATGCAGTCAGACATCCTTCGAGGGGGTCCCAGATTGGAGAGGGTGCAGGCAGGGCTGTGGGACACACCTCCCTATGTACGAATTTCGTGCACCGGGCCTCTAGTTACTTATAAGGCAATTGAGGCTCAGTTTAAATAAGAGTATGAAGCTGGTGAGAGACAGAGTTAGAATTTGCACTGAGATCTGTGTGGCTTCTAAGTACAGGCCCTTCCACCCTGGTTAAGGGTATCATGCTTCTGAAGATTAAAAATCACTGTGTCATGGTTCTCTATGGAGGGTGAGGAGAGGAGTGCAACATGGACTTGGTAAAAGATCTCTAAGTCATCTTACCTTCTCTATTCATTCATTATACCTCACTTTTGAACCACCTGGGTTAGTTGAAAGCAGAAAAAGAGAGAAACAGTATTCAGTATCCTTTCCATAAAATGAATGCTATTGGGAAATGTTTTCTGTTCTGTGATTCATGGCATTTGTTTCCTTCTTTGCAGGCCAAGCAGATTGAACTTCAGTTCACTATCGGTGAGGCCATTACCAGTGCTGCGATAGGAACCAGCTCTGTGGCTGCCCGGGATGCCTGGCTGGTGACCGAGGAAGAGTACACCCCTCCTGCTGGTACCAAATCTTCAGCTAATTGATCTGTTATCCCCAAGTAACCCTTTTCTGTTCTCTATCCACATTTGAAGCGAAAGAAAAATGTATACATTCAATCTTAACTCTTCTTTACATACTTACATCTGTCTTAGTTTGGTTCAGTTAAGAGAAATAGTTGGTTAAAGGAGAGTGAGCATGTCATGAATGAGAACTTTCTTTTCTAGAAAACAAGCAGGGAGTTAGCTATGGGTACCTTCAAATTTGTGCTCTTTTCCTGAGGATTGGTGTATTATGTCAATTTTACAAGTGTAGGCATAACAATTTCCCAGTGATATATCCCCTAACCCTTTATCATATAATGAGGCTTCAGTGTCTTCTGCTCCCCCTCCAGCTGCCTCTGTGCTAGAAGAATGGAATTATTACTTGCGCTGGGGAAGCCTGTGGGAGATACATTTCTATAGAATGGTGGTGGGAGGGAGCAGGGAAAATTGCCTCATTGGCTCTTGTTCCTCCACACCCTCCTGGTCTGTGTTGGCATGTCCCAACTCACCTGAAGGATAGATCTAGAAGACAGTTGGATGTACGAGTATGGAATGTTGAAGAGTTCCAGGTTGGAAATCTGGGAGAATCATGTAGAGATAGTAGTTAAGGCCATGATCTTCAATGTGATCTCTAAGGGAGTGAGTAAAAAAGAGAAGTTTAACAAATGAGCTCTGGGTTCCTCAGAGTTTCAGGTTTTGGTAGTTTAGAATAAATCAGGTAAGGACAGGTGACAAGGAGCACTCTGAAAAGGTATCCTGGAAGTGAAGAAAATCTAGGAATAGGTGTGTGTGGTGGGGTGGGATGGGGATCAAATGGGGCATGTATACTGCTGATAGATCAGTTCAGATGAGAAGCAAGAAGTCATCATTGAAGTTAGCAACAGAACCGTAATGGTTGACTTTTAAGAGTAATTTCTATGGAGTGGAGAAAGTAAAAGATTGATTTTTGAGTGAGTTCAGAAAAAAAATAAGAGGAGAGAAATACAGAGAATGAGTATAGATAACTATTTTGAAACATTTTAATGTAAAGCAGTGGTTCTCGACTAAGAGAGGGAGCTTTTGCCATTTGGAAATATCCGGGCACCTGAGAGGGTCAGTGTGGCTGGTCTCCAGTAAGTGGAGGCCCCAGAAGCTGCTAAGCCTTGCAGTGCACAGGACCGTGCCCACAACAAACTGTCCAGCCCCAGTGGCAGTAGTGTATGGACCTGAGGAAAGAGAGGAATGGAGAAAAGTAGCAGAATAGCTGGAGAGGAAAGTGAAGTCAAAAGAGGTTGGTTTGTGTGTTAGTTTTCATTTATTTATTTAAATATATTTTGATTTTTTTACAGAGAGGCAGGGAGAGGGATAGAGAGTGAGAAACATCAATCAGTTGCCTCCTGCACACCTCTTACTGGGGATGTGCCCACATCCAAGGTACATGCCCTTGACTGGAATTGAACCTGGAACCTTTCAGTCCACAAGCCAATGCTCTATCCACTGAGCCAAAATGATTAGGGCTGTGTGTTAGTTTTTAGGTGGGGATGGGAGAGATATAATAGAGAAAGAAAAAGTGCTGAGACTAGGGAGACTTGGGGATACTTTTTTCTAAATACTTTTTTTTAAAGAGAAGTTTTAGATTCACAACAAAATTAATAGAAAGGTACAGAGGTTTCCCATATACTCTCTGCATCTACACATACATAGCTTCCTCCAGTATGGGGATACTTTTTCCTTCTAAGGGACTAACCCTGAGTACCTTTGAAAGGATATTTAGCTTATGCTAGGTTTTGACATGAATGATTATCAGTTTCTTCAGCAATTTAAACACCTTAGTCACGTAAATTTTAATATTACAAGATTGCTATATTGAGTAAACGTTAATTTTTTTTTTTTTCAGGAAACTCTGGTTATTTTAATTTCTTTTCATCATTCTTTATTTTTCCCCAGGAGCCAAAGTAAATGATGTGGTTCCCTGGGTGTTGGATGTGATTTTAAATAAACATATCACCAGCCCCAATCCACATGTGAGGCAGGCAGCCTGCATCTGGCTCCTTTCCCTTGTGAGGAAGCTGAGTACCCATACAGAAGTGAAGGTAAGCCATGGTATAAATGCGATCAGCTCTACTGGTGAAACTGCTATGAAATCTTAATGATAGAAGGGTGGTAGGAAGGAAATCTGAGGTAAGGACCATTAACCAATAACAGATATTTTGAAATAAACTGTACATGAAGGAATGAAGGATGGCAGCTGATACATATTGGCTGGAAGATGACTCTAAGCGGGAAGGCATACAGCCAGAGTGGTGAGGATGCGGAGGCTCAGACTGTGCGTTAGAGTACCTGTAGGCGGTCTCACCTCAGTAGTTGGGCCACCCTCCTAGATGCGAGCATTGCAGGGCTCGTGACTGCCGTGGGTCCTCAGATCATACAGGTGTTGTGTATCCTGAGAGGAAGAGTCTTGTTCTCCTAGAGAGGAGGAGTTTCACTTTTCTCAGTGCCTCTTTTCTTCTTTCAGTCTCATCTTAAAGAAATTCAGAGCGCATTTGTGTCCGTTTTGTCAGAAAATGATGGTAGGTTATTGGTAAATATTTGATTTCCAAACATCATTAAACTTATATTTCAAATTTTGAAAAAAAATCTATTAATGAAATAGGGGTACAGGAAACTTGATTCTTATTTACTTATTTTCTAATTAAATCATGCTCTTCAGTTTTGCATTTAAAAATGGAGCTGAGGCCTTCTTTAACATTAGCCCTGCTACTAAATAATAGCTTTCTTCTACTTCTGATTCCTTTCCTCTTTATGATCTAGGCCAGGAGAGAGCGAATAGTAGCTTCACTTTATACCTTGTTTTAAACATATGGTCTTGTTTTGACTTTTCATTAAAAACAGTTGGATGTAGGTGTTTGGAATTTCGCAAGGTGTCAGCCTCTCACGTGTGCGACTGGGTCCATTGATCCCCTGTCACTCTGCGCTGTACACTGAGGCCCAGCAATCTTGACTTGGTTTGTGGGTTGGATCTACTGTGAATGTAGTCCTCAGTACAGGGACTTTTTGGGGCCATGTCCACTGAGGTAATTTAATAAAATAGGCAGATTTATTTTAGTCTCATATCTTTACTTTGATATCCCTTTGGATTAATGCTACAAGTTTTTAAAAATTTCAACTTGATGGTCACTAGACAAATTTTTCTTAAAGCAATATTATTTTGTCTGACTTTTGTGTAGAACTTAGCCAAGATGTTGCTTCAAAAGGCCTTGGGTTGGTGTATGAACTGGGCAATGAACAAGATCAACAGGAATTGGTTTCTACACTCGTAGAAACACTTATGACTGGCAAAAGGTACAGTGAACTTGAAAATTTCAGGTTTGAACACATAAGACAAGTTTTGCACATACTAAGAATATGCAGTGGAAGAAGGCAAATTCAACTTTTTATATTGCTGTTTATTAAGTCTTTTCTAAATTGAAAGTCAGTGATTGCTATGCTATGGATAGCAGCGTAATTGCTGTCTAGAAAGTTATCTAAACTACTACTTGGAAGCATGCTAGGAGGTCAGATTTTGAAAACTAAATGACTTCAGGACAGTTAAAACATTGGATTACAAAGCACTATAATTATGGTTGGCTAATTGAAAACAAAGACATGGCAAGGAAGCTTGCACATCGCTCAGAGTTTGATCTGTGAAGAATATGAGAGAGGATATCCTCGTAATTTAATTGGATGCTGCTTTACGTTGTCTTCCTTGTAGGAAGGGTAGTTTTTATTTTTAATTAATTTATTTTTAAACATATATTTTATTTTTTACAGAGAGGAAGGGAGAGGGATAGAGAGTTAGAAACATTGATGAGAGAGAAACATCTATCAGCTGCCTCCTGCACACCCCCTACTGGGGATGTGCCTGCAACCAAGGTGCATGCCCTTGACTGGAATCAAACCTGGGACCCTTCAGTCCGCAGACTGGTGCTCTATCCACTGAACCAAACCAATTAGGGCACGAAGGGTCGTTTTTAATGTAAGAAAGCATTTAATTCAGTGTATTTATATCGGATGCTTTTTTATATTGGGGTTTATTCATTTATTCTAGATTTTATTTTATAAAATTCTCAGGCTAATGGAAAGGAGTAGTCGACTGTTACATCTTGTACTTGGTAGCTTCTTGATGGAATTTTATCAGTTTGGGAATGAAATGTATCAGTTGAATGCTGGCATGAAAAATTTGAGTCTAATTTAATTCTTTAATGTTTTGGTTTAGAATTAAACATGAAGTTTCTGGAGAGACGGTGGTATTTCAAGGGGGAGGTCTTGGCAAAACACCTGATGGGTAAGTGTGTCCAATCCGTGGATTAGTCCTGTAGGCATCTTTAGTTTGGTAAATAGAGCACTCATGAAATTTATTTCCATCCTCCTAGACAATGTGTGTTAGTGGAAGGAGAAAACTTTTATGGAAAAAGCCTAATGTTGTAGGTTGGGTTTCCTGGGAAACCACCTCTGAGATGGAGATTTGTATGCTGGAGGTTTATTGAAGAATGTCTGGGGTCATCACCTGGGGAGGGGGAGAGTGAGGAAGCAGGATAGGTCCAGCACTGAAGCAGATACTGAGCTCGCCAGGAGCTCTGGAGCTGGCGTTGGGTGGTCCTTTGGACTTTCCCTGCTTTAAGGAGCCAGGCCTTCGTGGCTCTTCAATGAGCCTGACCTTGGATCCCAGCCAGGGAAACCTGGAGCGGGAGGGAAATCTGGCTGCAGAGTTGGTTTGGGGCAAGGGGTGGGGGGAGGCGTGGGACTGGGAGGACTAGACTTGGTTGGTGTCTTAAAGCAGCCCTCCCTCCTTTATCTTATATTATCCCATTGTGGTTACACTGTTGCTTTTTCTCTAAAAATGCTCAGGAAAAGTGCAGATTTGGCTGTGTGCTGCCTGCAGCATTAGAAAGCGCATTGGCTCTTCCTGAAGTGCTCCCTTAGCTCATTGTTTTCACGTGGAGAGCTGTTTCCATTTGCTTACTCTCCCTGGGTTATTAAAACGAACTTGCTTTTCACAAAGTAACTAACCCAAGTGATCAGGTATATGAGCAAATATTTGTTCAGAGGAAAATTAACAGGACTCAAGATGTTATTACCAAGGCTGTGTACTCTAGCTAGAAAAGACTCCCGGGAAGACAGAAGTTATAAGTCAGGCTCCTGACGTTGAGAGAGATTGATGCACAATATAATGAAGGGTCAACGAACTGTCTCCAGAGCTGGTGAGAGCTCTGCCTCCATGCGAGTTGCAGGGGTGTTGAGGTCATTTGTAATATTGGATTAGGTGACTCTTTATATTCTTTTTAGTCTGGTTCTCTGCCCTCTGCAGTGATGAGGTAATCCAATATTGGAAATTTAGTTAAAACATAATTTTAAGATGTCCTAGTAATATTGGTAATGTAATTTTCATTAGGTCAGAGGTAGAGCAATACATTATTACATACTTTCTGTGTGTTTTCAAGCCAGGGCCTCTCCACTTACAAGGAGCTTTGTTCTCTGGCCAGTGATCTTAGTCAGCCAGACCTGGTGTATAAATTTATGAATTTGGCAAACCATCATGCAATGTGGAACTCAAGGAAGGTAAGTTACTATCACTGGACAGTTTCTATTTTTTATTTTCCTCCAATGCTAAATTTGTTTCATTGGTGGGCAGTGGCAATTGATATGCAAAGTGTTTTGTAAAAGTCTGTGATTAGAGAGAGCCAGACCACCACATGGCTGCTGTTATTGATTGGTAAAGCTAAAATACCCAATAAAGTCAGGCTCAATTCAGGGGCAAGTTTGGGAGGGAGAATTTTGTGATCGTCATATATTGATTATGTTAATATTTTACTGCAGCAGGTGTATCTGACCCATTTCATCATGTTTTTTCAGGGTGCTGCTTTTGGTTTTAATGTAATTGCTACCAAAGCTGGAGAACAGCTGGCTCCTTTTCTGCCTCAGCTAGTTCCTCGTCTCTATCGTTACCAGTTTGATCCCAACCTTGGCATCAGACAGGCCATGACAAGTATTTGGAACGCATTGGTCACTGACAAAACAACGGCAAGTATCTCTTACCTCTTGTCTAAGATTGTGTACAAGATTTGAACCCAGTGCCCATCTTCCTTCCTTCCTTTGTATACTTATTTGTGGAAACAAATACAAATTCTTTTATTTCTTGCTTGCTTTCTTTTTCCAAAGTATTGAGTACACTCATGGCAACATTTATTGAAGTTTCAAAAATGGAAATAATCGAAGTGTCCACCGGTGGCTGGGTAAAGAAATGAAAGAATATTCACACAAGTAGACCACTATACGTCCATAGGTTCTGTTGATGCAATGGAGAACAGACCATGGTTCCCACGTTCAGGGAGTTGACTTAGTTGAGGAGATAGACAAGAAAGCAGGCAATTACTGTGTATGGTCTTTCTCCCTTAGTTTTCTGTCATCTGGCTGCTTCTCATATTCTATTTCACTCCTAGATATTAGGACTTCTCCACTCCAGGCTTGCCTCTGAGTACTTTTTACTCTCTGAGCTCTATCATTCTAGATGAGCTCATCAGTTCAAGGACATTTACTGTGATGGTTCCCAATCTTATATTTTTGGCCCAGACAAGACTTGTGCTCCTGACTTGCATATCTAACTGCTGCTTGACATCTTAACTCGGGTGTTATTTCACAATACCTTAGTCATAGCAAGTCCAGAATAAGGCTTGGAAAAAAACAATGTTCTGCCCTGGCTGATGTGGCTCAGTTGGAAAAGGTTGCCTGTTTGATTTCCTGTCAGGGCACATACCAGGTTTCAGGTTTTATCCCTGATCAGGGTGCTAAAGGGAGGCAACCAATCGATTTTTTTCTTTCTCTCTCTTTCTCCCTCTCCCTTCCTCTCTTTATAAAAATCAATAAAGACATATTTTAAAACAACAAAAACGTAGAAAAACAGCCTTCCCTATCTGTTTTCAGTGTTCATCCATTTACCCAAGCCAGGAAGCTTGCTGTCATCCTTAATTTTGTCTGTTTTACCCCATCCTCATTTAAATCCAGTGGCACATTCTATTGATTTTGCTTCTAGAGTGTTCCTTGAATCCACTCTTCTTTATTTTTCCTTTCGAACAGATTGCCATCTTTCTCTTTGCCTTCCTTCATTTAATTATCATTAGTAAAAATGATTTTTAAAAAAATGCAAATTGGATTGTGCCATTTTGGGTTTGTGGCTTCATAGTTCACTTTAAATAAATTCCATGTCCCTTTCTACAGTCCTTGCACATAATGTGGCCCTTGCCTCTCCCTTTGGTCTGATAATAGTTCAGTGTGTTCCTTTTTATGGTGGTAGGTACTTAGGGGTCAGCTTGAAGAACTGAATAATTTCATTTGCTCTATGAGATTATTTGGTACCTTTGGGTCAGTCAAGATCTAATAGGCCAGTTGGCTTTATAGATCTGAGTACAGGGCCTGAGGCCTAAGCTCTGAGTGAGTATCATCTTTGAGTGAAAGTGAAGCCACAAGTGTGGGTGAGATTCCTGTGGAGGATGTGTAGAGAAGTGGACATTGAAAGACATCTTTTTGTTAAATCTTCTCTTGATTTTCTTACATATAAGTGAAGATAACAAAACTTCTATAAGTGTGGAGATGGAGAAGTTGGATCAGCACAGAATCAATCTGCCATCAATTTGTATTACCAAATTGATGTGTATATCAAACCAAAACAGGCTTAAAAATTAAATTCATCTTTGATTTTAGCACTTCTTTATGTGCTAGACTCTGTGCAAAGTACCAGGGACGCAAAGACAACTGAGACACTGTCCCTGCCCTCAAGGTCTCAGTGTGATGGAGCAATACAGTTAGGAGGACTGGTTTGTGCTTGAGAAGGTACTGTGGGAACACAGAGGTAGAGTAGGCCAGTCTTTTCTGTGAAGGTGATACCTGATTTGAATCTTGAAGGACAAGTTGTGAATTAGTTAAGCAAGTATGGGTTGGAAGGTAGAGTAGTGTGTGCCAGTAACTGGAGATGAGGCTGAATATGAGATGATTGGCATTAGATGGGTCACAGAGGGTTTTATATTCATGTCCAGGTGATTGGACTTTATTCTCATGCACTAAGGAAATGAGAGGATCAAGTTTGCATTTTAAAATACTCAGTCCAACAGCTTTTCGTAATCGAAGTGGGGAAAGAATTATAGGCTGAGAGGCCTAGAGACATACTTGGGCTGTTACATACAGAAACATGGTCAGCCTGGCAGGGCCGGTTCAGTGGTTGAGAATTGACCTTTGAATCTGGAGATCATGATTCCTTTTCTAGTCAGGGTACATACCTGGATTGTGGGCTTGATCTCTAGTAGGGGTGTGCAGGAGGCAGCTTATTCATTATTCTCTCTCATCATTGATGTTTCCCTCCCCCTCTCCTCCTCTTTCCCTTTTCCTCTTCTTTCTCTCTCCCCTTTCTCCCATCTCCCCTTTTTTTCTCCTCTTCCCCTTTTCCCCCCTCTCCCATTTCCTCACCTAAATAAAAAAATATATTTTTTAAAAACCATGGTAGTTAATTTAGAGATGAAAAATTTGATTATTGATAGATTTCACATTTTTTATCCTTTTGCTTTCCTTAGGTGGATAAATATTTGAAGGAAATTCTTGAAGATTTGATAAAGAACCTTACCAGCAGTATGTGGCGAGTTCGAGAATCCAGGTACAATTTTTAGAAATAACAAGACTAGTTAAATACAACTGAATTTTTCTCTCGATGTTTCCAAGTTTTATACTTTGGGCCAAAGGAGTAAATTAAAGCTTCTTAAAAAATATATTTCTGGTTGGATTAGGCAGTTATTGTTATTTAACTGTTTAACTCTAGTCAGTGATTTTTGTGAGATGTCTTAGTTTTTATAAGTTTGGAATTAAAGAAGTAGTAGATCACTTGTTAAATTGATAGACATCAAGATATATTTATATACTCTCATAACTTTGTTAGGAGAGGGTTTATGTACACATGTTAATTTATATTTATTAAGTGCCTGCTATATGCTTGGCAGAGTGCTAAGTATACTGGTAAGTAAAAAAATGATGTATCATCTCAAAGAGATTGTATTATAGTTGAGGGAAACAGCATTGGATGACCACATGTCTGTTATATTTGAGTCATCAAAGAGAAACTAGTCATTGCTGTCTTGAGGTGGGGTAGAGTGCGGACTAGAAATATAGGCAGAATGCATATTCTTTTTTTTTTTGATACGAATGTTTCAGAGTAAAATATTGAGCTTTCTTGATCACGTATTTGAAACCAGATTGTTTATTTTCAGCTGTTTAGCTCTGAATGACTTACTAAGAGGAAGACCCCTAGATGACATTATTGATAAACTTCCAGAAATTTGGGAAACTCTTTTTAGAGTACAAGATGACATAAAGGTAAAATCTGCATTTATTTATAGAATAACTTAAACTGAAATTGTTAAAATATGTATAATTATATATTTAAAAATTCAATATCCAGAAAAATTTTAAAGACTGCAAGTTCTTCCCAAAGTTTCAGTCTTGATGTGTCTATGAATTTGCAAGCTTGGGTATCTTTTTATCTAAATTGAATTGACTTTTTAAAAAAGATGGCCATTGCTTGAGCTTCTTTTAATAAAGGTCTCATGATGGTATTGATTAGGGACAAATAAGAGTTTAGAAGTGATTCAGAATAGTTCTATTTTGATAAGTTTCATAAATTGGACCAGCCATTCCAAATAGCATGACCAGTTAGTTCCTCTGCATTTTTATATTTATATTTTTATATATTTTTATATTTAATAGCTATATTATTGTAAGGTCAAATAGGTCATACTTAATTTTAAAAAAAGTATATATAGCAGGGAAATATGTTTTCTTGATGGGCAAAGAGCCTAAAGAAGCATTGTTTTTTGCCTAGAATTGAAGTAGGACTTTTCACACTAACCCATGTAGACCTAGAAGTAGTTATTTTGCATTGTGGAGGGAAACTTTTATGATGCCAGACTTTTCTCTTTTTTAGGAATCTGTACGAAAAGCAGCAGAACTAGCTCTGAAAACTCTGAGCAAGGTGAGAACTCTTATCTTATATGAGGGGGGGAGTTGAAATGGGACAGGGTTCTAGTGACTTAGTAGAACCATGATAATGACTTATTTTTTATCATACAAAATGGCATTTAGTTGCAATGTAAATGGCATCATGTTATATTCACTGTTCTTACAATGAATGTGAAGCTGGGTGCTATTACACTAGAATACCTATTAGTATATCTCGCTGGTCTTTTTAAATGGTGAGCTTTTTTTTTGGTCTTTATATAAAGTCTAACTTGTATTTGACCCTGAAGAACATGTTACTACTCATTTAGATTAAGCAACATCTATCTTTTCTCTTTATTATTATTGCTGTGTTTATATGTTAATCTGCCTTTCATATTTATGAGGTTGGCAAACTCTTTGAATCTAGTTTCCCACTTGAACTTGAGTTTGTGGCATATCAGAGATTAATATATTCTAGGTCATATTGTTAAGTATTTTCTTACACATTTTCTCATTTTATCTTTAGTAGTTTCCTATTTCACAATTTGGAAGACCAAAGCTTAGAAAATAAAGTGCATTACCAAATTTTCCATTTAGTTATTGCAGATATAGGTCTCAATCCCAGTTCTCATTCTTCTGTTTCTTCCTGTAGTGTCATAGACAGTGGATTCACTCATCCTTTTCTATGGATGTGGGAAGTAGGAAGTGTTGGGTGAGAGGTCAGTTTCACTAATTTTCATACTCTTTGTGCGTGAGGTTTGTGTGAAAATGTGTGATCCTGCCAAAGGAGCAGCTGGCCAGAGAACGATCGCTGCCCTTCTGCCTTGCCTTCTGGACAAAGGAATGATGAGTCCTGTGACAGAAGTTCGAGCCCTCAGGTGTGAATCAGCTGATGAAATGAATATATTGGATTTACTTAGTTCTGTGAATGTTTTGATTTGAAAGTGTGGAAAGTGAGACGAGGAAAACCTAAGGTAACCCAAGAAAGAGCATTTATTAAAAAGCCTAGAATATATTTGCAAAATATATTCTTGGGAACCTTGCTTTTGACCAGCATTTTGCCATTTGGCCTCAACTTTGAGAGGAGTGCTTTTTAAAAAATTTCCATTGGCCTCTGTGCCCAGCAAGCACATTTTCCTGTTAGGTCATGAGTCCTTGGGAGTTTGCTTGCTGGTAATACTATCTAGTAATTTTGCAGAGCTTAATAGTTTTAAAATAAAGTTTACCACTTACAGTAATTAAATATTAAAAGTACATTCACAGTTCGATACATATGGCCATTCTAGTTTGTATTTTTTTGGTTTGTTTTTAAATTAGAATACTATTTAGGAACTTTATTTTATTTTTATTTTACTCTTAAAATTGGACCAAATTGATAATGCCAACAGTATTTCATAGTTGATGAGGCAAAAAGTTCTTTTAGGGATAATAAAATTTAGGATGTCATCATTTTGCTGTCCTCAGTAAAATAATCTAGGTATTGATTTTTTTGTGGCTTCTAAATCCACTGGTAAAGGTTGATGGGGAAGTTTATAATGGATGGTTCAGTCTAACCCATGGGTCGGCAAACTGTGGCTTGTGAACCACATGCAGCTCTTTGGCCCCCTTGAGTGTGGCTCTTCCACAAAATACCACATGTACAATGCGATTGAAACTTAGTGGCCCATGTGCAGAAGTCGGTTTTTGGTTCTCAAAAGAAATTTCAGTCGTTGTACTGTTGATGTTTGGCTCTGTTGACTAATGAGTTTGCCGACCACTGGTCTAACCAAACTGGAATCCACCAGTTACTCTTAACAGCACAAGCAAGGAGCAGATGTGTGCCTTCTGATGTGTTGGGACAGGACACATACACCACCACCCATTAAAGATTCTGTTTTTAAAAAATTGAACCTAAACTTGACTGAGCCTGCAGATCTGTGTAAGAGACAGAGGAACATGTTTAGTGACACCATCAGGATACAGTCAATGAGGACAAATAAGTT
>JAAGEH010000226.1:1278962-1355828 GCA_011751065.1 Lasiurus cinereus
CTCTTTCCCCTATGAGCACAATATTATTTCCTGAGGAGTACCCACTGTCAACAGTTTCCTGTGTCCTAAAATTCTTTTGTAGTCATAGACTATAAAACCAAACACACATACTAATCTTAAAATAGAATCAGACTATGAATGTTGTTCTGTAGCTTGCTTTTTGTAATTAACAAGATACTATGTATATATAGATCTATTACATTCTTTTTAATTCATGTCTAGTATTCCATAATGAGATGATTTTGAATTTTTGTAGGAGAGATTTTGTGGCATCAGACATTATGAATGTTTTATTTCCTCCATATTTTAAAGCCAACATGAATGATATCAACCTGATAAGCAAGAATCATTGTTTTAATTTGTACTTCCTTATTATTAGTGTTGTCCATTTTCTTTTCATACTGTATTAACTATTTTTATTTTTTCTATGAATTGTGTTTCTATTCCATGCCTATTTTTGTATTTGACTTATTTATTTTTTACATTTGTCTTCTTTATTTATTAGAACAGAGTGCCATGTAGATTGTAAATGTTTTTTTCTCAGTTGACTATTTGATTTTTAACTTGCCTATGCTATGTAATAATTTACTATCTTTTCCCTGGGTCTCTAATATTGCTGTTTCTTCTCCCTTCTTTTAGCAGTAATCTTGCCCCTTCCCAAACCTTCTAGGTATTGAAAATTAGGAAATGTAAATTCTATTCCAGACTTTGCCGCTGTGGGCAAGTCACTGACTTATTTTTCTTATTTATTATGTCTGGGTAATGTTAACCTCTCCTATAGCATAGCTATTAGACTAAAATGCCATTGTAAATGAGAAGGCCCTTTATAAAGTTCAAGCAATAAATGTACGAATTTTCTTATTGCTTAGACTCATTTTTTAAAAACCTTAGTTGGAAATTTACTTAGTCTAATCCTTTATTTAATGGATGGAGAACTTAAGGCTCAAAGAGGCTGGATGACTTGCTCAGAGCCTTACTATGTTAATTTCTGAGGACAGTTAATGTCTAAATATTATCTGAATTTCTCACCTGTGGTGAGATGCTGCCTCTACAAGGTAAATGGTTGAATGTAGGTCAAAAGGAATTAGAATTGGACTTATCTCTGCTTTTGTTATATATATTATTTTTTCAAAAGATTCTTCAATTTGGCAGAAAGCCCTTTTATGGGAGTGTATAGAGGTTCTTCTTGGTTGAATGTGCTGAGTAACTTCAGTTTCTGTTCTCAGGCTGCGATGGATAGTGCTCGACTCAGTGCTGCCAAATCCTCTCCCATGATGGAAACAATCAACATGGTCAGTGCCTAATGTAATGAGAAAGTTTAAGTGTGTTTGCTTACCTTAGAGTGTAATTGTTCAAAGTTTCTGGTTACATTAAATGAAATAGAAATTTAAGGGAGAGTCCAACAGCTAGTGTGACTTCAGTTTTTTCTTAGTATAGTTTTTCCTTCTTTTGTATTACTAAATGGAATAAATGATTTTTCAAGTACTAGAATCCATTAGTCCAGAGTTGTGCTATAGGAGAACAATTATTAAAATATTTCTGTATAGATCTAAGTATCCTTTGGCCTATTTAGCAAGATTCAGATTTTATCTCTGCCTGAGCATTGTCTTTGGAAGTCCTGGGGTGGTGTAGGCGGGACATATTCAGTGAAGCAGGCAGCATACAGGCAGGGGAAGAGACCTGAGCAGTATTGATAGGTGTTTTTTGTTGTTTTTTTTTTAGTCATAGGAAGGGATTTGCAAAAAAGAACTGCTTAGCACCGAAGTTCTGAGTTCCTGGACTCATAGATTAGAAGTCGCTGAAGTCACTAAAGTTGTCTCTGTTGAGCATACCGTGGAGTGGTTAACCCAGAGCTCATGAGCAGCTGGAAGTAATTTTGCTAAGCAGATCACAGGCCTGGACAGAAGAAGGAGATATTTTTTACGGTTTACTGGGAGGCTGACCAAAGTTTGGCCTAAGGATGTTATTTCATAGTTGGATTATTGGGAGGAAAAGAAAACTTAGAGAAATAGGAATGGTTAGTAAACACCTTAAGATGAACTTATTAATAATGGAATACACTTCATTGCATTTAAAAATATATAGTGTAGCATATCTGCTAAGAAATCAACTTCAACAAGATGGATTGGTAGGGCAGACCCACCGAAGGCCAGTTTTAATGTAGGTCTTTTTACTGAATATGGACTGATAGAGGAAGTAGGTCCAGCAAAATCCTTTTTTTGTTTTTTGATAATTGTTATTAATTTTCTCCTTTAGAAAATCAGTGTTTCTCATTGTTTCTGTTTCATTTATAATGTAGAACCACCAATGAATGGTTTTTGTTTATAGTACATTGATGATTTTAATATTGAAATTGGAGCACAAACTAGCTATTTTTCAACTTCATGTCAAATCTAGTAGGTACATATTTGACTGACATGGTCAGTTTTTAATTGAAGGTGTGATATAGGCTTTATTTTCTAAGGTTAACTTTATATTTATTCTATTCCAAAAGTGCCTGCAATACCTTGATGTGTCGGTGCTGGGTGAGCTAGTTCCTAGATTATGTGAGCTGATCAGAAGCGGTGTAGGTCTTGGAACTAAGGTACGTAAGTGTATTTTTCACAAAAGAGTATTTCTCATTTGTTTAGGCCACAAAAATAGCCACATGTTTGAAATTCATATTTTTTTATAAAACCCAATATTTTAGGTTAACCAGTTTCTTTTTAATGGTTGCATTAATAAATTAAGACATGTAATTAATGATATGTAGGAAATGATATGTGACTTAATATTGTCCTTTTTAGTGAAGTCATTTCTGTCCCCTGGTTGCTGTGTACATGCCCTCTGGGTTCTCATTCATTATCACTTATTAATGGAAATGCTCATCCATTAATAAGTTACCAGGGATGGTTGTTTTTAGGTGGTGATTAGCATTTTTCAGCAGGTGTTTGGATAGGAAAATGTCTTTCAAGATTTTTTAAGGGTCAGACTCTACCCCCACACTCTAAAAACAAACAAATCACATTTTTTTCCTCCTGACAAAATTAACACTTGCTTGCCTTTTAAAAACTTTAGCATTTATAGTTGAGGGGCAGGTTAAAATTTGTCCTAAGGTTATCACCTAGAGATTATTGCTGTTAATATTTCCAAGTGAAGCCACTTATTCGTGCATGTGTCTTCCACAGCGTCTTCTTTAATGGCCATATGGTTTTCTTCTGTGTGGCTGTCACACCATTCATTCATTCATTCATCCATCCATCCATCCATCCATCCATCTATCCATCCATCCATCCATCCATCCATCCATCCATCCATCATTTATGTTAATCCATTGAGGAAATCTGGTTTGTTTTCAGCTTTTTTGATATTAAACAAAGCATGTTATGAATGTCTTGGGACACATGTGAATCTATTTCTTTTGGTTAAATTTCTAGAATTGGAAATGTTAGAAAAAGGATGGACAAGATGACATACGTTGCCCTCCCAAAATATTGAATCAGTTTTCTTTCTTTTTTTGAAAAAATAAAAAAAATTTTTTAAATTAATTTTTAGAGAGAGAAGAAGGGGAAAGGGGGGAGAGAGAGAGACATCAACAAGAGAAACATCGATCGGTTACCTTCTGCACACCTCCTATGGGGATCGATCCCGCAACCTGGGCATATGCCTTGATTAGGAATCGAACTGGCAACCTCTTGATGCATGGGATGATGCTCAACCAACTGAGTTACACTGCCCAGGGCCAGTTTTCTTTCTTAATTGCAGTGTATGAGAGCACTGATTTTCCTCCTGGAGGTTTTGAAAAAAAATCTCTGTATGGCTAATTTAAAGTAAGAGTTTTCCTCTTTCCAGATTGATTCATGGAGGGGCTGTTAGACTTTGTATACTTTATTTTTAAATCTTCGACACCCACCTAAAACAAAGGGTTTCAGAGCGCTATGACCATCAAATTTAGACCTTTGCCTTTGTAACCCTGTAGGGAGGCTGTGCCAGTGTCATTGTGTCATTAACTACTCAGTGTCCCCAGGACCTAACACCTTACTCAGGTGAGTTTGTCAAAACTGTGCGTAGTGATATTTTTCTATGGCCATATCTTGTGTGACAAGATTTAAAAAAAAAAAATAATAATTATCAGTCCAACATGCTTGTGACCCTGTATACTTTTTCTCCCTCTTCCTTTATCACTGTTTGCAGGAGTAAAGGATGATCAATTTTAGCAAGTTTTGTAAGTGTTTGATTATTTCTCAGTGGTACAAGAAGGTGAAAGTATGTCATACTGTAGGATTTGTTTACTGTATAGCTCATTTTACATCAGCAATTTTCTCTTCTTACATTGGCCCCTAGGTGGGCCTAATGAACTTTTTGCACCTAGCTTTCATTTTTTCAACTTTCTTCACAATATTCTAGACACAGATTAATTTTAAATTTTATATCAGGCAAATGGACAGGACAAATATATCACACAGGGGCTCTAAACTATCCTGGAATAAATCAGGTATTAATTGCAGAGTTAAGTTTGTTTTGGTTCTGGGGACAGAGCAAACCATTTGGTCAACCAAGTGCCACATTTTTCTCCTTTATTTCTGATAGGTAAACTTATGAGTGCTCTGCTTAGTGGCCTGACAGATCGGAACAGTGTAATTCAGAAATCCTGTGCATTTGCCATGGGTCATTTAGTTCGGGTGAGTTAAATTTCTGACTTAGTTATGTGATTAGACTTAGGTTAATTATATAGAAATGACAGTATTGTTTCTTTTTTCAGACCTCACGGGATAGCAGCACTGAGAAACTCTTACAGAAGCTCAATAGCTGGTATATGGAGAAAGATGGTATCTTTTAAATATTTACATTATTTTAAATTTAGATGTAAACAACCTAATCTGATTTTATGTGCTTTGCTAGGAACATTTCTAATTGATTTTACTGTGGTCCAGATTGGGCAATAGTCTATTTAGATTAGTTACCCTTAAAAACAGTAAGTATCATAAGGATTGTGTTTTTTTTCCTGCTTCTCTTCAGAACCCATCTACAAGACCTCTTGTGCTTTGACCATTCATGCTATTGGACGCTACAGCCCTGACGTATTGAAGAACCATGCCAAAGAAGTTCTGCCTTTGGCATTTCTAGGCATGCATGAGATTTCTGACGAGGAGAAATCAGAGAAGGAAGAATGTAACTTATGGACTGAAGTGTGGCAGGAGAATGTACCTGGTTAGTAAACAGTACCTATGAATTAAACCTATTTCTTAAGAATCACAGCTGGAGTTTTTACTCACATTTTTTATTCATAAACTCCTGTAGCCGCTTTCCCAGGACCTTAATAGCATGTGTCCCATTTGCTTTTGAGCCTATATCCCAATTGCCGAGTTCTCAGGGTTGGTGCTCAGAGCTCTACTCTTTCCTCTCTCATTGCTGCCCCTGTGCGAGAGTAGAAACGCTGCCCCAATAGAGTAGAGTTTTACTTATTTGAATTGAGAGTGATTTTATGTTGCCTTAGAGCATTATTTAGAGTAGTGCAGTGCTTCTCAAACCACCCTCCCCCCCTTTTTTTTAAACCTGGACGCATGCATATCAGTGGAATGAGGACTGTTGGCATGATTCCTCATGGACATACCCAAGTATATGAAGTTCTGCAGTTGTAGCAATATGTCACAACACCACCTGCTTTCTCTCCCTATTACAGAGTGGCATAATGTAACCAGTGAGAATCACTGCTTTTGACTGTGGTCACTGACTGTTTTTTCAGATTAGGGAAGAAAAAAGCAGTAAATTTTTTTTTTTTGTCGCTTCAAAGTTGCTTTAATTTTGCCGTTTGTAACCTAGGTTCCTTTGGTGGCATTCGGTTATACCTGCAGGAGTTGATTGCTATTACCCAGAAGGCTTTACAGTCTCAGTCCTGGAAAATGAAAGCCCAGGGTGCAATTGCCATGGCATCAATTGCAAAACAAACCAGCTCCTTAGTACCTCCGTATCTGGGAATGATACTGACCGCATTGCTGCAAGGCCTCGCTGGAAGAACATGGGCAGGAAAGGTAAAGGAACCACTCACGCCCCATTAAATCTAAGGTATCCTTAAAGGATGATGACTTCATCTTTCATTTCTTACAAAAATTAGAATCTGGTTTTGTGAGACATCAGATGAATTGTTTTTGTGAACCAGATTTTTTTTTAAAATATATTTTTCAATGTTTTTATTGAATTTTTACAGAGAGGAAGGGAGAGGAATAGGAAGTTAGAAACATTGACGAGAGAGACATTAATCAGCTGCCTCCTGCACGCCCCCTACTTGACCGGAATTGAACCTGGGATCTTTCAGTCCGCAGGCCGACGCTCTCTCCACTGAGCCAAACCTGCCGGCAGTGAATCACATTTTCAAAGTGCAACCCATGTTTCCTGAATATTGCATAGTAATGCTGGAGATTGATTTTTACTTATCATGTTCAGCTTTTTAAGATAAGTCTTAAACCAGTGACCTCATGCACAGATCAGGATTGGGCATATGTGAAATTGAGTAGCAAGGCAGACTGTCCAAACCTGGGCTTGAGGATGCTCATCTCTGGGCCTATGAATTAGTAACCGTCATTTCTTACACAAGGGCGGTAGTAGGATGATACAGTGAACACTCAGCGGGGAAAACGCGATTGTGGCAGTCTGAAACAATCTACTTGATGCTGTAAACGTCAGTGGTGGCCAGTGCAGTGCCGCAGAAGAAGAGCTGGGCGAGGAGCAGATTCTAACTCCATAGTCCATGCTCCTGCCTGTGTGATCTTGGGCAAGTCAGCTCTCTAGGCTTTATGAAATGAAGAGAAAGACAGTTCTTCTGCATCTATGGGTGTACTTATTAAACAGTAAGACCTAAAGATAAGATGATTCTGGTTAATTTTTGTTGTCATAGTTATGAAATTGTAGTCATAGTACAAAGAATGTAAATGACACATTTGTGCTTAATAGCATTCTCATTTTTCAACCCCTTAGGAAGAACTGCTGAAAGCCATTGCCTGTGTGGTGACAGCTTGCAGGTAAATGTTCTGTTAGTGAGGATGCCATTTTGGATTTCTTAAACGGAACCCAGGAGTGGCGGCCTTTATTAACTGTTGTGATGCTTTTGTGTGGGTCCTGTAGTGAAGAGCTAGAAAAGCCTGTGCCCAATCAGCCCAGCACAAATGAAATTATCCAAGCTGTTCTCAAGGAGTGCGGCAAAGAAAACCCCAAATACAAACTTGTAGCAATCAGCTGTGCAGCCGATGTCTTGAAGGCCACCAAAGAAGACAGATTCCAGGAGTTTTCTGACATTGTCATACCTCTCATCAAGAAGGTAATGACCACCTGTATCTTCTCAGGTCTGGTTTCTGCTTCAAAAGTTAAAAAGAAAAGATTTTTCTGTGTTCTGCTTGCATATTTTATTTTAGGATTCGTGCAGCTGCAATTAGCAGAAAATCATTGCCCTCATGGTCCACGGTGTAGCTACATTCCAGACAGGTGATGGCAAAGCTGAAGAAGGAATGAAGGGTCACAGGCCTGTCAGTGCTTTCTTAAGGAGCGCTCCTGGAAATGCTGCCTGGCATTTGCGCTTCTATCCTGTTGGCCAGTACATAGCTGGAATCTGGCTGCAGATGCATTCTTGGTGTCCATTAGTCCTCCATGGGAGAAGGGGACACTGGTTAGCTTTATTTAATTTATTTTAAAAAAATATGTTTTTATTTATTTCAGAGAGAAAGGGAGAGGGAAAGAGAGATAGAAACATCAATGATGAGAGAGAATCATTGATTGGCTGCCTCCTCAATGCCCCCATTGGGGATTGAGCCAGCAATCCAGGCATATGCCCTTGCCTGGAATCAAACCCAGGACCCTTCAGTCCACAGGCCAGGCTGGTTTGCTTTATTTTTAAAACAAAGCAGAAAGATGGGTTTATTGCAGATATTTCGACCTGCAAGCCAAGAAACTCTAGGCTACAGGAATGGATATTGGAATGAATGGTCTCTGTCATACAGAGTGGAGTAAAACTGGATTTACAGTTCATATGGAAAATAATACAATAATTAATAAGTGCTAATATAAGAGTAACTTCTTTTTTTCCCTTACGTTTTATTGATGTTTTACAGAGAGAAGGGAGAGGGATAGAGAGTTAGAAACATCCATGAGAGAGACATCGATCAGCTGCCGACCTTTCAGTCTGCAGACTGACACTCTATCCATTGAGCCAAACCGCCTTCGGCAAGAGTAACTTCTATGTTTTGTGTACTCACAACTGTAAACATACTTTTGCCCCACCCTGTAGTTAAAATAAGCTTTGTCTTTGAGCTTGTGCAGAAGCCACCCCAGTTATCCTAGATGAAGATAGGGAGCTCAGTCTGTCACAGTTAATGGCCTCTGCCATATATTGGGGACACAGAGTTTGATCCAAAACAGACTTTAGTTTCATTTGAAAAATGAAATACTTGTTTTTTAAGAAATAAGGGTATAGTTTCACTATTTTTTGTGAAACATTAAGTAGTTTAAATAGGATTCTTATTTCTTGTGTTGCTGCTAATTTGTGGTTGTTTTCTTTGAGTAAAAAGGCTATTTAAATAATATTACCTACATAATGAATTTGGAAGACTTATATTTTGAATTGATGATATTTCGAGCTAGCTGGACAAGTCACTTCACAACCTGTTTCCTTCTTATAAGAGTTTGAATTTAGATCATTACCAAGTTCTTGCATCTTTAATTCCATGATTCTAATGGAAGTATTTTTATGTGGTGCTCAAAATACTACATATACAGTGTTTATTTTCCACTTTGCTTCAGATTTCCTTTAAACGATTTCCCATATTTATTAGAAGATGTAGTATCCTATTACAAATTCTTTTTAGATATTGGAAAACTCAGAGAATTTAGCATTTAATTCTTGGTTAACATCTCCCACTTTGGCACCCTGATTGTTTTAGTAGTAAACCGTAACTTTGAAAAAAATTACATTATGCTTTTCTTTTTGTATGTCCTAGAACTCGCCTGAAAGCATTGGAGTCCGGACAACCAAAAATGAAGACGAGAATGAGAAGGAAAAGGAGCTGCAGCTGGAATCCCTGCTAGGAGCCTTTGAGAGCCTGGGCAAAGCTTGGCCCCGAAATATGGAGACTCAGCGTAAGCACCAGAACCTGCACCTGAAGAAGTGCTGTAACCAGAGGCTACTTAATGAGAGCACAGATGTTCTGAGCGACAAGTTACTGTTTCTGTGCCTTCTGGCTGATTAATAGAATTATCCAACACAAATTTTACTCCTACATTGGCACATAAACCTACTGTATTAGTTTGCTAGAGTTGCTATAACAAAGTACCGCAGACATGTGGCTTAACCAACAGAAATTCATTTTCTCACAATTTTATTTGAGATCAGGGTATCACCAGTGTTGGTTTCTTCTGAAACCTCTCTCCTGAGTTTATAAATAACCATCTATGTCTGTATCCTAATCTCTTCTTATGAGGACACCAGCAATATCGGGTTAGGGCCCAACCTAATGATCTCTTTAAAGATGCTCTCTCTCAGTACAGTCATTCTGAGGTTCTTAGGGTTAGGATTTAGTTATGAATTTGGGGAAATGCAATTCAGCCCTTAACACCCATGATATAATATATAGATCGTTTGACTGTAAAAAGAATTCTTTTATTCTTTGTGATACTATTTGCTGAGCAATCCACAGAATATATTAGTGGGGTCTCTTCATCTTGGAAATTAATGGCTTTATAAGTAAACAAATCTTTATAAGCAAGTGAAATCTCTGTTTCACTGAGAACCGTGAAGCTTTTTGAGAGATTTTTAGAATTGGATGTGTATTTCCAAGGGTTAAGTAGATGAACAAACAGTAAACCTTTTTTGTTGGATTAGGTTGCAGTTAGGAGTCTTTTGACTGGGCCTTGAACTTGGGAACTAGGCGTTTCTGAAGTTTGCCTTCTGTTAGTTTTTGCAGTGTTTTCTCCCCAGACATTTTAATGTGCTTGAGTGTTAATAAAAAAGTATGTTGATTATTTGTGATTGGATATGTCTGAACTCAGATTTAAGATGGTCTCTGAGCCTTGTCATTTTTTTTGTGAACTTTAAAAAATATATTTGCCATGTATAGGAAAGATTTTCCAAAAGATACATATTTATAAATGGTCTTATGTCTTGGCATTATGTTCTGGACTGCAGTGGAAGTCTCCTTTTTTTGATGCCATTAGGGCTACTGACTTTTTCTTGAATAAGGTAGAAAAAGTAGGGAATTTATATAAAAACTAGTGGCCCGGTGCACAGATTTGTGCACTTTAAAAGGAAACTAATTAGAAGAAACATTCATGCAGTAATTATTTTATTGCAAAAAATTACATGTCAAAATAGTATGTATAATATATATTGTATTATAAAATTAAAACACATGTGCGATAGGCACCAGCGAGAGCTTTACATGTATCGTGCATGCACAGGTCAACGTTTATTTTTAAATTGCCTGTGTGCATCAGTCGGACAGATGGATGGTGGGTCACTTAGCCTTTTATATATATAGAAGATGATACATACCGAAAGCAGTTTATTTTAGTGTAAGGCATAGAAATGTATATTCCTTTGCCAGTTATTGAGGGGAAGATCATGCCTTTGAGAATTGAACTGTTACACATTGACTTCTCATACATCTTACTCACAAGGTATCATCTACAGTTTGAGTTATGTTTCTTTATTGTAGAAAAAGAAGCTAAAATATCTGATGCAGCAATTCCAGTGCAGAATTCTTTTAGACTTTTACTGCCATCTGTCTTTACATATGTAAATCTAACTAAAAATAATGACTTTGTTGAGTTTTATACACCTGTTTCCTCAGTTAGTATATTATTAATTATATAATTGTAATTGCAAGTGCAGTTGGCGTGACTGGTTTGGGATAGAGCTGATGTCTGTTGGTAAGCCCACAACATGCGGAAGCTCCTGCGTGTCCCCAGAGCCCGCCTCCAGAGTTCTGCTTTCTTGTCATTCAGGGTCTTCTACAGGGAAAGGGAGTGTGGTTAAGATTCAGTGTCAGGTGCTTGGAGAAGGATACTGCTTTGAAAATGAACGTTTATAAACAGTTATACAGGACCTTCATTGGGGAAGTTCTGATCAGGGAAATTTGTTTGGAAATTGGACACAAAGTCAACCTGAAGTTCTGTTTGTTTGTCTTTTGAAATTTCATGGCTTTAACTAAAGACATTTGTTGTTTTATTTTTTCCTCCCTTTCCCTCTTTTTTCTGTCTCCCTACCTTCCACTCATCTCTGCCCGTCTGTCCTTCAATCTGTCCCTCACTCGCTGTCCTGCTCTGTCCCATTCTGTCCTTCTTCCCAGGTTGTTATCGGCAGGAGATGTGCAAATTGATGTGTGACCGGCTAAAACTCAGCACATGGAAAGTGCAGCTAGGAGTCCTACAGTCAATGAATGCCTTTTTTCAGGGGTAATTTGCTTCATAGTTCATTTATTTTGTCATTTTCCCTCTTGGCATTTTATATGTAATCAATGAAATTCTTTAAAATTTTTAAACTAAATGCTAGAATGACATCATAAAGTGATACATGCAGATAGAAATTAGTTGTGCCAGAAAGGTTTTGGAATATTTCTTAAAGCTGGTATGTGTCTTGCCTTCTGATTTCTATAGATTAATGCTTTTGGAAGAAGAACATGCAGATCCTGAGGCTTTGACTGAAATTCTCCTTGAAACTTGTAAATCAATCACATATTCTTTAGGTGAGTATGATAAATGGACATTTGATAAGGGGTCCTGATTTTAAAGGTCAGGGAGCTAACTTTTAAGTATTTCCTACCTTGTGCTAGGAACTAAGTTTATGGAACTACTGAACTATCCTATTTAATATACTCTGTATGCCCAGACTGAAATATATTAACCTGGAACTATAATTTAGGATTTTAACTCCTAGGTTAGAAAAACCCTTGTGATAAGAATTTTTAAAAACTTTTACTTGGAAATAATTTTAAACTTATAGAAAAGTTGCAATAATAGTACATATATCCCACATATGAGTGAAATCATATGGTTCTTGACTTTCCCTATGGGACTTATTTTGTTAGCATTATATTCTCCAAGATCCATCCATGTTGTCAAAATGGCAGTATTTCATCTTTTCTTATGGCTGAGTAGTATTCCATTATAATATGTACTACATCTTCTTTATCCAGTCATCTGTCTAGGGACATTTCAATTATTTCCATCCCAACTGGGAAGTTGCATTGAACATAAGGATACACATATGTTTTCAAATAAAAGTTCTCCAATTTTTCAAGTACATACCCAGAAGAGGGGGTTGCTGGGTCATATGGTAACTCTATTCTTAATTTTTTGAGGAACCTCCATAGTGGCTGTACCATCAGCAGTGAAGGAGGGTTTCTTTTTCTCTACAACCCCTCCAACACTTTACTTATCTTGTTGATAATAGCCATCCTAACAGGTGTGACATGTAATTAATGAAGCTAAGCATATTTTCATATATCTGTAGGCCATTTGCATGTCTTCGTGGGAGAAGTGTCTTTGGATTGTTTGTTTTGTTGTTGAGTTGTATGATATAAAACTGAAAGCAACTAAGGAACAAACAAGACAAGCAAAAACTCATAGCCCCAGCCAGATGGGTCATTTCGATAGAGCATCATTTCCATATGCCACAGTTGTGAGTTTGATCCCTGGTCAGGGCACATGCAAGAATCAACCAATGAATGTATATGTGGCCAACATACTGATGTTTCCCCACCCCCTCTAAATCAATGCAAAAAAAATATATCCATACCAACAACCCTTGCAGACACGGACAATAGGATTGTGGTTACCAGAGGGAAAGGGGTGTGGGGGAGGGATAGTAAAGGGTAAAGGAAGTCCAATATATGGTGACTGAAGGAGATTTTACTTCGGGTGGTAAATATAATACAATATACAGATGATGTATTATAGAATTGTATACTTGAAAACATATATAATTTTTTTAACCAAAGCCACCCCAATAAACTTAATTTTAAAAAGCTAGCAAAAACAAAAGAAATCGCAGCTCAATGACACCACCCCTGGGGGGGGAAGGTTGACTTTCCCATAAGCCTGTGTCTCGGTTTCTCTCCTATCTGATGCTGAGGGGCCCAGTCAAGACCTTAAATAATAAAAATAGTACATATAATATCAATATATCTTTTAACCAAAGTTACCTGTTAACGTTTTGCCCCATTTGCTTAAACATTACTTCTGTGTACATATTTTTCTGGAACCATTTGAAAATATATTGTTTACATCACACCCTGTTACCTCTAAATTTTTCAGTGTGCTTTCTCTTCCATCAGCTCGGTACAATTGCCAACTTTAGGCAGTATAACGATGATGCAGTTTTAAAAATCACAGTCTTTACTGTTCGTGTTCTAGGTTTTCTGTTGACTCATAATGTTTTTTATAGAATTTCTTCCCGCCCCTCCATTAAGGAATTTCAGTCCAGAATCATTTATTGAATTTAGTTGTTATATCTTTTTATTCTTCTTTAATCTGGAACACTTCCTCTCAGCTTTAATCTGCCCTATATGACATTGACAATTCTGAAGAAAAGCTCCCCTCCCCCCCATCTTTTTTTAATTGGAGGATTTCTCATGGTGTTTGTCTCATGTTTCCTCCTGATTAGATGCAGGTCATGACTTCCCAGTTGGGATACTCCCTCCATAAGTGACGTGCCTCACATCAAGAGGCACACAGTGTCCATCTGCCCTCACTGGCGATGCTAATTTTGATTACCTGGTCAAGGTATATTCAGTTTCTTTACCTTCAGTTATTTTCCCCCACACCCTCCTGTGTCTAATAAGCAGCCTGTGGTAGATACTTTAAGACCATTTAGATAACCTGCTCTTGTTCACAACTGTATGGAGAGACACTGGAAGCCATGCAGGCATGCGGCTCCTCTCCAGAAGGCCTTCTAGACCTACCACACACACGTCAAGGCTCCTTCCTGAACCTGCTTTTACTGAGATGGCTTTCGAACACCAGCTCCCTCACATTTACCTTTTGATAGTTGGCATCCTCATAAGCAAGATCTCACCCTCCCCTACCTCTGTTATCGATACTGATTCATGGATTACTTTTCTCCCAGTTGGTTTATAATTAATTATTTTTCTTAATTTGTTGCTCATATGGTCACAGATTTGGCCAGTGGAGGCTCCTTCAAGCTGACTCCTGTGTCCTGTTGACAGGTCACCATCATTCTTTTTTTTTTTATATAATATATTTTTATTGATTTTGGAGAGGAAGGGAGAGGGAAAGAGAGATAGAAACATCAATAATGAGAGACTCACTGATTGACTGCCTTCTGCACGCCTCCCACTGGGGATCAAGCCTGCAACTGGGCATCTGCCCCTGACGGGAATCAAACCTGGGACTCTTCAGTCCACAGGCCGACACTCTATCCACTCAGCCAAACCAGCTAGGGCTCACCATTTTCTTCAGGCCCTTCTGTACTTTGTAACAGAACAGGATGGTATAAGCTCATCTTGTGCTTTCCTTGCTGTGAGTTGGGTTGTGTTAATTTTTTCAGTAGACAGTTTCACCATGAATTAGATGCTGTATCTAGGGCAGTGGTCGCCAACTGGTAGTCTGCGACCGCTGGTGATCCATGAGGTCTGAAAAAATGGTGACAACTGATCTAGAATAGACAATAAGGAAGTATGTTTTAGTTGTAATTCTTGGAGGTAGCATGCTTTTGGATAAAGAACTGGCAGTTAAGAAACTGGTCTTTAAGGGTCTCAGGCAGTTGTCTCTGATTTTGTCTTCACCCTGGGTTGTGTAATGTTCTTTGTTAACTTGAGGACATGCAACCTAGTAGGTATTATGAGAAGATGAATATGTGTTTAAGTAGTGTCTTTTGTTCCTACTTCTAAAATGGTCCTTTTAAATATTGCCATTTGGTGTGGTGATTGATATATTCAGCTGACTTTTTTTTTTTAAGTAAGGAATGTGGGCACATAAACACATTTCAAGTATTTAATGATAGATAACCCAGAAAGGGAAGCTTACTTCAGAAAAGGTATCTTTCCCTGAATTTGTTATTTCTTAACATCTTTCAGTAACATTAACTTAATCTTGGAGCTTTTGTTTCGAAGGCATATAAAACAAGTAACGTGCATTATGTGATTTTTTTTTCTTAGAAAATAAGACGTACTCGTCTGTAAGAACAGAAGCTTTATCTGTGATAGAGTTACTCCTTAAGAAGCTTGAAGGTGAGTTCCTGATAGTTCTGACTGGAAAACTGGAAAGCCAGGATATTTTATGGCATATGTTTTAGAAATTGTTTTATTTTCTGTTTTTGTTTTTAATAAGCATATGCTTTAAATTACAAATTAACACACACACACACACACAAACACAGACATGCACATGTAAGTGGGATAGAGAAAGCTAAAACCCTTAAATTTTATTAAGGTGTTTAAATTTTATGAAGCTGTATTTATCTTAGAATAATAGTTTTGTTTCCAGTGTGAATCCTGATTTAATCTTGGTTATTATGGCACATGGTTGACAGTGCATAGTATAGCTCACTGTCCATATGTAAATAAACAGAATGACACACTAAAGAGTGGAGTTGGGAAAGCATTTTAACAATTTTCCACCGAGACATCTAATTTGATAGCATTTTCTTAATCCTATTTTCCCTGTTTTTCTTTTTTAAAATTTTCTTATAAAGATTTCTTCCTTTTTTAAAAGAATAAATATTTTATTGATTTTCCACAGAGAGGAAGGGAGAGGGATAGAGAGCCAGAAACATCGATGAGAGAGAAACATTGATCAGCTGCCTCCTGACCGCCCCCTACTGGGGATGTGGCCGCAACCAAGGTACATGCCCTTGATTGGAATCGAAATTGGGACCCTTCAGTCTGCAGGCCAATGCTCTATCTACTGAGCCAAACCAGTCAGGGCAAGAAGATTTCTTCTAATGGCTGTGGTAAAAGAAAACATTTTTTTCAGTGGTGTATCTATTACTAATTTTAAAAGAAGGTCTCTTTTTTTATTTTTTCTCTTTTATTTTATTTTATTATTTTAATCCCAGGGACTGGGGTTAGTTTTCTCCAGCAGCAGTTTTCTCCAGGAGCTCCTCTCCTAGGGCTCCATAAAATAGGCTTTTTAGACTCATACTACACACCTTGTAATTCCTTTTTTCTTTGTTGAAATGAAAGAGCAAGGCCCCTCATCAGATCACTGAATTTGCACTGTTTGCCAAATATGCCAAAAACACATCACTAGAAAGTGGCAGAACCTCACAAATAAAACTTAGGATCTTTACTTTGAATTTCTCCGATGCTCCCCTTAAAGAAAAGATTAATAAATTGTCATCTGTTGAAACTGACTGTGCAATTTTGAAATTTGTTCAAGATTTTTAATTGAACAAACTTCTGTACTACTAATAAAATACTAATAAAATGATAATATGCTAATTAGACCGGATGTCTTCCAAACAAAGCCACGGTGGCGGGGCGAGGCAGATTAGGGGTGATCAGGCTGGCAGGGAGCAATTAGGGGTGATCGGGTCACCAGGCAGAGGCACTTAGGGGCATCAGGCCGGCAGGCAAGAGGTGTTTAGGAGTAATCAGGCAGGCAGACAGGTGAGTGGTTAAGAGCCAGCGGTCCTGATTATGAGAGGGTGCAGGCTGGCTAAGGGACACCCCCTGACATGCACAAATTTCATGCACTGGCCCTCTAGTATCTTATTAAGAGGCTTTTTGTGTTGTTGATGGTCTTTTGGTCACTTTGTGCTTTGCCTTGATACTTCCTACTTATCTCTTGGCTTTAGCATTCCTAGATGCTTTTCATCCCATGATACTGGGGGCAGAGGATGGGACTCCCTGATGTGCTCTCAGGTTATTGTCAGTGATTAGGGTTTGAGACAACTGTTGTACCTGTGATCATTATATCCTAAGTTGTTACCAAGTGGTTGCTTTGCATTTATTTTGGGGATGTGATATATGGAGGAAAGGCAGAACGACTAGTTTGGTTTTTTGTGCTTGCTTGTTCTTTGAGGAATTTTTTTTTCTTCTTTCTCTTTCCATTCAGAGTCTAAACAGTGGGAAAGTTTGACATCTGAGTGCAGAACACTCCTGATTGAATCTTTAGCAACTATGGAGACAGACAGCCGACCTGAGCTGAAGGAGAAAGCATCATTGCTGAAGAAAACACTTGAAAACCTGGAATAATTTAGAAGTGGAAGAAACAAACAAGTGCCATGTTCATTGTGATGAAAATGGTGGTATTCTTTGAAAAACCAAGTGGGAAAAGTGAAGATTAATCTGTAGCATGCATCATTCCTTGGCTGAAATAAAAACAAAAATGCCTTAAATTTTGTTCTTTATTAGCTTTATTTTATTTGATGTTTTGGGCTGAGTGAGCTTAATGAGACATGGATGTTTGAGAGGTGGTTGTTGGTAAAACTGATAGAAAGAGTTATTAGAAGATTAAAGCTGTTATTAAAGGGATAAACAGTGTTGTAGAGAAGCTGGATAAAAAAATCTTAGAACTGCATCTAAATTGAATGAAGTTATTTTAGACCTTAAGGGGCTCTGTACTCACTTAGTTGAACCCTCTTGCTGTATACCTGGAGAAATAGCTCTGTGCTGACAGAGCTTCCTCCCTGAGGCCTGTGCTAAGGCCAGAACCCAGGTGTTGGATGACCTGCCCGGGAAATTTTCTTTTACAACCTTCTGCCAATCAGTGCTAACCCTGACCGACCAGAGAAATGAGAACTGAACTGACATCATTGGATTCTTGAAATTCATAAGCTGACTCTTACCATTTGTTTAGATGATTGGTTTTTAGAAAGTAATTGTTTAGCATCTTTCTTTATGGGTTGAGAGGGAGAATTTGGTCTCCATGTGATAGTTCTGATTGTCCTTTTGGTTTTTTAAATCCTTTCCTGAGGACATGTTTTTTATTGATTTTAGAGAGAGAGAGAGGAAGGGAGAGAGAGAAACATTAATAGGTTGCCTCCTGTACACGCTCCGACCGAGTATGGAACACCAAACCTCGGTATGTAACCTGACTGGGAATGGAACCCAGGACCTTTTAGTGTACAGGACGATCCTCCTACCCAGCCGCACTGGCCAGGGCTGATTGTCCTCCTTTCACAGGCCGATGCAGGTAGGTTAGGACAAGATGGATCATTCTGTCCGTCTGTGGTTGCTTGTTTTGTAAAACCCAAACCAGCAACGAAATCATGACTTGATTTAGACCATTTATAATCTCAAAATCATAAAAGCACCTTAAAATTTTATACTCACTTTTATGCTAACAGTATGACGTTAGGAGAGAAAGGAAAGCATTTTAATTTGCCATCTGGGAAATAACTTGGTACTGTTCAAAGTAAATAATTACAGCTAGGGTTTCTTCTTTTCTTTTTGCTGCTCATGCCCCTGCCTAAGGATGTAGGGTAAGGGAAAAAACAAGTTAACGAAGGTGTTTAAGGTAAACTGAGAACCCTAGCTCACCTTGGATTCCAAGCACAAAATTGGTTTATACTCAGTATTGCCCTTGACTGACATTAACACCAGGTTCAAAATTTCATGCTTATTTTTTATGTGGTTTCTATTGAGCAATGAATGTATTGCAGACTTCCTTGACTGTGACCAAGAGTAAAAATAAATTTTCACATTTGACCCAGAACCGTGTGTGTGTGTGTGTGTGTGTGTGTGTGTGTGTGTGAGAGAGAGAGAGAGAATATAAAATTGTTAACTGAAATAAATATTTTGTGAAATAATTCAGACTCTTACTATGTGTGATATATTTTGATCCCTCCTTCACCTCTACTATTTTAAATGCTCACTAAATTTATTTCCTGACTCATAAATGGGTTGCTATTCAGTTTGAAAAACGGTGCATATGTAGTACCTAACCTTGGCCGTATATGCTGTGTTCTGGGGTTGCTTCTGGTTTGGAAAGGGGTTTACAAAGAAAATTTAAGTGTTTGTTTCTGAAACATGTTCTTGGCTGATACTGAATATAATTGTGAGCTTTAGTAGCATGAGTTTTAAGGAACCTATTGTGGACTTCCACTTGAGAAGCCTTTTGCTTTAGGGAAAATCAACTTGGGGTGTTTTTCAGAAGGCTTATGGCCTCACAGTGTTTTCCTGGTCAGTACTACTACACCAAGTGCCCTCTGACCTTCAGTTTCAGTTGCTGGGACACTGTTCCAGGCAAGAGTGCGGGAGAGGCCATTTGTATCAGAAACAGTGTAAGGGCAAGAACTGTGCTCCAGGCCCATACGAAATGTTAAAGCCTCATCAAGTTTTATGCTTTTAAACATCTTGTTATTTAATATTGGGAATTTCCCATGGTGCTGAGAGCGGTGCTAAGATACTTGAACCTTAGTGCTTAGTGCTAGTGAATTAATTTCTTTTAGCTTTCTAAGCACATTTCTAAGTTATATACTTAATGCCTTCATCTTCACCAGCCAAGCCATGTGCACGAGTAAAGCTGAATCATGGTCTCCCAGTGCAGCGCGAGTGTCCGTGTGTGTCCGTGTTGATGTAAAAGGGTGAAGAACAGTGTGTGACTGTGGAGTGTTGATACAGGTGAACAAATGGAGGAAGGACCCGTGTGTATTTGTCTTCTGCCTTCATTTTCCAAAGCGTTCTGGAACAGGTTTTTATAAACCCCCTCACCCCCCAGGAATATTGTGCCACTTGTCATACAAGCGACTGTTTGAGATAGTCTAATTACTAAATTCCTTATTCCTGGAATAAGTACACTAGATAATAGCTTCATAGCTCTATCAATCTGTGGAAAGGAGGTACCTGAAGTTTGGCAGTCGGTCAAAACAATGGAAGTAGTATAACATTGTCTTTTTGGTGGTAAAAGAGCAGCAGTTTCTTTAATGTGTGTGTCCAGTTTCTAATTGCCGGTGTGTCTGCCTGTGATCCAGTTTACCTGCACAATAAAGCGGACTGCCACCAAACCCCGTGGCTTTCCCCTGCCACCTTTTCCTTGTGTATTTACTAAGAAGAAAAAGAGAAGAAAAAGACGTGACCGTGTTGATCTGGTAGCAATTGCTCTGTGTGAACACTGTCTGCCCCTTGGGGGAGCTTCTGCCGGCTGTCGCCACACTGTCTCCATGCTGCTTGTGAAGTACAGGGACTCAACTTTGACCTCGGCACTCATTGTAATGTACAAACCGTTGTTAATGGATGTATATGTAACAGATTTTTGTATTTTATATGCGAAGTCTTCATGGAATCCTCTGCAATATGTACTGGGCTAGCTAAGCATGTGATAGTCTTATTTGAGAGGAAAATCTTACCCAGGCCCAAGAAGGTATGAAGTAAATAAAAGCTGCATGACCAGTTCTTCTGAAGTAGCGTATTGATTTGTACTGGTTCTCCAGGAAAGGAGTTGAGCTTCCGAGGCATGTGGCTGGTTATACGTGAAAAACCAAAAGAGGCCCAACAGCCTGCCTCTGCTTAGCTACTTCTGCTGATTCACCATTAATTCGAGTGTGCTTGGAGTCTTTTTTGAGTCATCTTGGGGGAAGCCTTTATGGGCCCCTCTCTATGTTGGTGCTCACTTAATTCCATCATAAAATGTATAAAATATGAGTTTTTTGTTTTTTTTAAAAACATTTAAAATTTATATTTTTATAGATTTCATAGAGGAAGGGAGAGAGAAAGAGAGACATCAATAATGAGAGAGAATCATTGATCGGCAGCCTCCTGCATGCCCCACACTGGGGATTGAGCTCATAACCCAGGCATGTGCCCTGACCCGGAATGGAACGGTGACTTTCTGGTTCATATATAGGTTGATGCTCAACCATCTGAGCCACACCATCGGGCGACTCTCCTGTCATTAAATATGGACCATACTTGACTGTTTAATATGTGACAAATGAAGAAATCATATTCCCCTCTCATTCCAGAATTTGCTGAACTAATTCTGTAAAGTCTCCACTCTTTATTGTATGTGCCCACTGAAGCCTCTGCTCAGCTTACTGATCAGGCAATGATTTGGCAGATTTCCTATACCCCTAAGTTCTCCATTCTGATAACTACCGTTCTCCAAAATCCAAAGCTCCATTAAGATGGTTGTGTTTATATGATTTGAATTGCATTTTGGGGAGTAATAGTGAGAGTAGAGAATAGCTAAGACCAGCCAACAACCTAAAGTTCCATATGAAATATCACTATTTTTATAGACCTTTAGCCTTCCCTGCTATGAGGTATTTCTCATTGGCTAGTTTCTCTGTATTCTTTTTAGTCCTCAAGATTTCTGGGCCTTCTCCTGTCTTCCTAATACCTTCACTCTCCACTCTCCCAGTGTCCCAAGCCCTTCTAAAGAAGCCACAGATGAACTTTAAGATTTTATAACTTCATTAGTAAAAAAAAGAGTAATTGAGTTTTCTCTGTTCTAATCTTTTCCCGTTTGAATGAGCCCAGGCCCAGCTTTCACAATAGAATAGACCTCCTGAGGGGTTTTTCTGAGTAAAAGCCACACAAGCAGGAGAGGCGATGCCACTCCTTTGAAAGGTGAAGTGGCTGAGGTTAGGTCATTTTGCTTGGTTTGGGGAGAAGTGATTCTGAAGGGCAGCCTCCTGCACACCCCAACCTCATCTCTACCATCTTTACAAGAATTAAAAAATTTTGTTTATTGATCAAAGTAACACATGTTTAGAGGTGCACTCTAAATTTTACATCAGGATTCGTTTATTGGTTATAACGTTGCTGCTATAAAATTTTATTGTTCCCTTCATATCTGCACTATTCTTGTTAGAGTCATTCTACCTCAAAATTTTAATGTAACTGATAATGGAATCTTTTTCGGGTCACTATGTTTCAACTAGCGGTTAGAGAATTACCGAATTTTATTCATCTTTTTATTAGGCAACTTTACTAAACTCGTGCTGTGAAACAGTTTTAATTTATTCCCTTTTGGATGTAAAATCATATAGTTTGCCAGTGATCATTTTATTTCCTTTTCTTCCCTATCCCTGCCTGCTATTTCTATTTAATGTCTTAGTGTCAACCTTCTAGCAACATTCTTGTTGCTAGTGATGGGAGGGGTTTACTGTGACACCGAGCTTTAGGGCGACTGCACGGATGGCGAGAAGAGGGCTGTGCAGGCTGGTCCGGCGCCCGGGTGTCTGCCTGTCTGTCTGTCTGTCTGTCTGCCACACTGTGCTGAGCGGCTCACCACCTCATCCTAGTGCGGAACAGGATGTCCCGGGCCGGCGGGCCGGGCTGGGGAAAGGCAGCCGCATTCCTCAGGGTCTGCCGGGCAGCCACTGCTCCGGCCGGAGCCCCGCAGGCCCGCAGCGGGGCCAGACCGCGCGCCGCGCTGATTCCCGCAGCTGCGCCCGGAGTTCCCGGCGTCGGGTCAGCGGTGTGGGCGGCGGGTTGGGCCGGTCCCCTCGGACCAGCTACACAGGGAGCCCATGACCCAGAAGCGGGAGGCCTCGTGCACCCCCTTCAGTCCTGTCCCGCACAACCGCCCGCCTCCGTGGAAGCCTCGCTCGGGACGTGGAGCGGGGAGGCCGGCGGTGGGTGAGTTTCACCTGAGGGTCTCCGTGGGGCGCCCCCCCGCCGCCTCGGGCCAGGCAAGCGCCCCCCACTCCCTCCCCTCGCCCAGCAGCCCTTGGACCCGATGCTGCCGGAAACCTGCCGGGCACCTGGGGACAGGGCGGAGGGGCCGATGCTGGGGCCTCGCACCGGCCCAGGACGCCCAGGGACCCCGTGGTGCGTGCTCATTGCTGGCTGGGGAAGGCGGTGCCCATTGCACAGCGCCCCGGGGCGCCTGGGGGGCCGGGGGAGTCCCCATGCCGCACTCCCTGAGTCCTGGAGAGGTGAGGAGGAGCAGGGGCTAGTCTGCTGCCCTCTCCCTCCGTGAAGTTTTATTGAACTACGAGTGGCCCAGTGCACGAAATTCGTGTGCATTAGGAGGGGGACCCAGAGTCAAATCCCTGCCCACCCATATGTGCCTCAAAATTGCATTAGACCCAGACCCTGCCACCCCCTCCATTGGGCTAGATCCAGAGCCAGCCAGTCCCACACGGGGCAGGGGGGCATGGCCTGAGGTCCCCAGATGTGACAGGGGCTTGCCTTGGAAACAGGCACGGGGTTCGCAGAGGTGAGTCAAAAAGGGAGGAAGTCAGAGCTCCCCCAGGTCCCGCCAGGATGGGGTGCAGCCTCAGGTCCCCCAGCCTGGCACCGGGAGGGGGCGCTGCCTCAGATCCCCTGTCAAACCCTGTTGGGCGAAGGAATGCGGCTTGAGTTCCCCCCACCCAGCACTGGGGGTGCACCTTGAGGTCCCCCAGCAAACCCTGCTGGGTGGGGAGCACAGCCTGAGGTCCCTATCAAACCCTGCCAGGCAGGGAGGGGGCGCAGCCTCAGGTCCCTGACCCAGTGCTGGGGCGGGAGGTACAGCCTGAGGTCCCCTGACCTGGTGCCAGCGTGGGGGCCACAGCCTGAAGTCTCCTGTCAAGCCCCACTTGGTGGGGGGTGTGTCCTGAAATCCCCTAGCCCAGAACCAGGACAGGAAATGCACTTTGAGGTCCCCCTTCAAGCCCACCTGGGTGGGGTGTGTGGCCTCAGGTCCTCTGTCAAGCCCCACTGGGCGGGGGATGGTAGCCTCAGGTCCCTGCTGATTGCTTGTTAAGGCTCCTTAAGGGAACTTGGCCTCAGCTGTGGGTGCAGCCATCTTTGTGATGGAGTGAAGGTCAATTAACACATCCTCTCTTTATTAGATAGGATTGGAGGGTAAGGTGGAGACATTTTGCCCCGTTAACACTCAGTACGTTGGTATTTTACAAGGACATGGTCTTACCTCACATGGCAGGACAAGGACAGAGCCCAGGAAATATCACGCACAGTGTTAGCATCTAACCCACAGCCTGTGTTCCGGGTTGGTTCTTTTCCGGAAGCATTTGAATTTTGTCTTTTGTCCTAATGGCCTCTCTAGAGCGAATGTTGTCCTGGCTTCATATACTCAGCGCTGGTCATTGCTTGTAGCCGTCTCTTCAGTCTCTGGAACATTTCCTTAGCTTGTTCGTTTGTTTGTCTCCAGATTTTGATCTTTGTGGGGAGGGGTTAGGGAGAGCTATAGGTTGGTTGTTTTGCACAAAATTCCTCAACTTAATTTTGTCTGGTTTCCCCCAGGATCAGATTCAGATAATATGGTTTTGTTGCTGCTCTTTCTTTCTTTTCTTTTTTTTTTGTTTTGTTTTGTTTTTGTTAATTCTCACCTGATGATTTTTTTCCCCATTGATTTTTTTTTTTACAGATAGTGCGAGAAAGGGAAGGGGGAGAGGGAGAGAGAGAAACATCATGTGAGAGAGAAATGTGGATCAGTTGCCTCCCACACACCCCCCCACTGGGATCAGGGATAGAACAGACCCTTGGATGCGGGGGTGGGGTTCTAGCCACTGAGCCATGCTGGCCAGGGCAGGTAATGACCTTTTGATAGGAGTACCACAGAGGTGATGTGTTCTCAGGGCATCTTACCAGAAGGCGGCTGGGGTCAACTTGTGCGGTGATTGGTAATGTTGAGGTGCTTATCCTCCAGGATGCTCTGCTTAAAGCTGTTATCCTGTTTTGGAAATTAGTAAGTAGTTTGGGGGGAGATACTTTGACACCACGGAAATACACTGTTTCTCACTGAGCTTTTACCTATAATAACTGTGATACTTAAGTTTACCTACTATAACATTTTACCTATGATAAGCTAGTACTGCAACAACTTTTAACCTCGACTGATGCTTTTCTATACCAATTTCTATATTTTTTTGGCATCCTACTGTAAGGAAGAACCTTTCTTCTCTCTTCCCTCCTTCCAAGAAATCATGCATTCTTATTTTATTTAAGATTGTAATCCACTTTTTTTATTAGATAGGATATATATATAAATCTTTATTGTTCAGATTATTATAATTGTTCTTTTTCCCCCCATTGCTCCCCTCCACCCAGCTCCCACCCCACCCTCTGCCCTTACCTCTCCTCTGCCCTTACCTCGTATAGATGTCCTATATGGCCCAGTAGCTCCACCTTCCCAGTTACCTGAGGTGGACTCTTTTTGTGCACCCCTCTGTGGACTCTGTGTCCTCATCCATAGGTGTATGATTTTTGTCCAGTCTCTTCTCTCACCCCCCTCACCCCTTTTCCCCTGAGAATTGTCAGTCCACTCCCTTTCTATGCCCCTGATTCTATTATATTCACCAGTTTATTCTGTTCATCAGATTTTTTATTCACTTGATTTTTAGATTCACTTGTTGATAGATATGTATTTGTTGTTCATAATTTTTATCTTTACTTTTTTCTTCTGCTTTTTAAAGAGTACCTTTCAGCATTTCATATAATACTGGTTTGGTGTTGATGAACTCCTTTAGCTTTTTCTTATCTGTGAAGCTCTTTATCTGCCCTTCAATTCTGAATGATAGCTTTGGGGTAATCTTGGTTGTAGGTTCTTGCTATTTATCACGTTGAATATTTCTTGCCACTCCTGTCTGGCCTGCATCATTTCTGTTGAGAAATCAGCTGACAGTCGTATGGGTGCTCCCTTGTAGGTAATTAACTGTTTTTCTCTTGCTGCTTTTAATATTCTCTCATTGTCTTTTGCTCTTCGTACTTTAATTATGATGTGTCTTGGTCTGGTCCTCTTTGGATTTCTTTTATTTGGGGTTCTGTGCACTTTCTGGACTTGTAAGTCTATTTCTTTTACCAGATGTGGGAAGTTTTCAGTCATTATTTCTTTAAATAGGTTTTCAGTGTCTTGCTCTCTCTCTTCTTCTGGCACCCCCACAATTCTGATGTTGGTATGCTTGAAGTTGTCCCAGAGGCTCCTTACACTATCTTCACATTTTTGGATTCTTTTTTCTTTTTTCTTTTCCAGCGGAGTGTTTTCTGCTTCTTTGTATTTCAAATCTTTGACTTGATTCTTGCCTTCCTCTAGTCTGCTGTTACTCTGTATAATAATTTTTATTTCAGTCAGTGTATGTTTAATCTCTAGTTGGTCCTTTTTCATCTCTAGTTGGTCCTTTTTCATCTTCTTTTGGGTCTTACTAAATTTATCCATCTTTTCTAGGAAATTCTTGAAAAAACTTATAACTGTGGTTTTGAATTCTATATCCAGTAGTTTGTTTTCCTCCATTTCTTTCATTGTGATCTGTTTCTTTGTCTCCACATTTTCATTGCTTCCCTGAGTTGGTAGAGTAGCTTTGTGTGCTAGATGTCCTATATGGCCCAGTAGCTCCACCTTCCCAGTTACCTGAGGTGGACTCTTTTTGTGCACCCCTCTGTGGACTCTGTGTACAGCCTTGTTGTAGTTAAGTCTTGGTTGTTGCTGGTATCACTGGGGGGAATTGACCTCCAAGCCAATTGGTTGTGAGGATTAGCTGTGTCAATGCCAGGAGAACTTCTGTGCTGGACTCTGTCTTAAGACTTGCAAGATTACAAATCCTCTGTGCTAGGCTTGGATGGGGCAGAGTGTCAGGGCTGAGCAGACAGCCTTGGCTTCTCATCAGCCCCTGGGTCTTTGTTTCCTTCAGTAATTGCTGAAGCTCTCTCTGCGCACATTCACGCTTGCACACCTCCAGATCTCTGCCTTTCCCGGCTCCCCTGAGTTTCTGTGTGCTCCTGGGACCAGTATGAATCTAGGTCCCCAGGGTCTTGCCCGAAATGGGTTCGGTGTAGTCCAACCTAGATTTCAGTGCAGTTGGGAGGTTCCATGTTCCTCCCGCTAGAGAAAGCCAGTGGCACAATCAGCAGTCAGCTCTGTGTGTGCACTTTCACGCGCACCTCCAGACCTCTGTCTTTTGTGGCTCCCCTAAGTTTCCCTGCACTCTTTCCTTTTCACAAAAGTCTAGACTCCCCCGTATGAGTCTTGCCTAAAAGTGAGGTTCAGTGCAGTCGGAAGTGAGGTTCAGTGCAATCAGGAGTTTCTGTCTCCCTCCCACAAGAGGAAGCCAGCCAAGCCCATCCTCTCTACACGTGGGTCTCCGTACCTCAGCTTTTTGCAGATCCTCTGGGTCTCTGTGAGCCCCTCTCTTGCATTCTAGTTGTAGAATTTCCACTCAGCCAGCTTTCCTGTGGTTCTGGATGATGTTCATTCTATCTTTTAGTTGTAGTTTTGAAATTGTTGTGCGAGGCAGCAGTTTAGATGTTCACTTATACCGCCATCTTGGTTTCTCTTGTAATCCACTTTTACCATTATTGATTTTGATACTCAAAGCAATCAGTCCCAGATTTGGCCAATGGGAACCTCATCCAGCAGCATCAATGGCTTCTGAAGTACCCTATCATTCTTTGCATACGTCTTACGTTCTAGTGTGGTAAGGTGCTCTAAACCTTGGTAATGGCCATTTCTCAAAGAAACTGGGTTTTCTTTTCTTTTATATTTTATTTTATTTATTAAGGTATTGCATATGTGTCCTTACTCCCCTCATGACCCACCTTCCCTCACTCATGCCTTTACCCTCCTGATGTCTGTGTCCATTGGTTAGGCTTATATGCATGCATACAAGTCCTTTGGTTGATCTCTCCCCCTTACTCCCACCTGCCCCTACCCTCCTCTGAGGTTTGACGGTCTGATTGATGATTCTCTGTCTCTGAATCTATTTTTGTTCATCAGTTTATCTTGTTCATTATATTCCACAAATGAGTGAGATCATGTGATACTTATCTTTCTCTGGTGGCTTATTTCATTTAGTATAATGCTTTCCAATTCCATCTATGCTGTTGCAAATGGTAAGAATTCCTTTTTTACTGTAGCATAGTATTCCATTGTGTAGATATACCACAGTTTTTTAAATATATTTTATTTAATTTTACAGAGAGGAAGGAAAACATCAATCAGCTGCCTCCTGCACACTCCATACGGGGGATGTGCCTGCAACCAAGGTACATGCCCTTGACTAGAATCGAACCTGGGACCTTTCAGTCTGCAGGCTGACACTTTCTCTACTGAGCCAAACCGGGTACCACAGTTTTTTAATCCACTCACCTGCCGATGGGCACTTAGGCTGTTTTCAAATCTTAGCTATTATAAATTGTGCTGTTATGAACATAGAGGTGCCTATATCCTTTCTGATTGATGTTTCTAGTTTATTGGGATATAATCCTAGAAGTGAGATCACTGGGTCAAATGGGAGTTCTATTGTTAGTTTTTTTGAGGAAACTCCATACTGTTCTCCACAGTGGCTGTACCAGTCTGCATTCCCACCAGCAGTGCATGGGGGTTCCTTTTTCTCTGCATCCTCGCCAGCACTTGTTATTTGTTGATTTGTTGATGATTGCCATTCTGACAGGTATGAGATGGTATCTCATTGTCATTTTGATTTGCATCTCTCAGGTGGTTAGTGACTTTGAGCATGTTTTCATGTGTCTCTTGGCCTTCCTTATGTCCTTATTTAAAAAGTATGTATTTAGGTCCAATGCCCATTTTTTGATTGGGTTGTTTATCTCTGGGGTTTCATTTACTTGAGAATTGTATTAGAAACCAGTATGTGGCCCTGGCTGATTAGCTCAGTGGACAGAGCCTGGGCCTGTGGACTGAAGAGTCCCAACTTTGATTTCAGTCAAGGGCACATGCCCTTGATCCCCAGTAGGGGGCATGTAGGAGGCAGCTATCAATGATTCTCTGTCATCATTGATGTTTCTATCTCTCTCTCCCTCTCCCTTCCTCTCTGAAATCAATAAAAATATATTAATTTAAAAAAAAAGAACCCAGCATCTGGATATTAGGTGTCCATTGCTACTGAGGGTTCATTGCTTTAAGGCCTTCTCCATAGGTGCATATTGGATAAAATTTCTGGTTACTTGTTGGGGCAAACAGTTTTAAGGTAAATTTTCTTCCTGTGATCTCTGAAAACTTAGGGAGTTAGTTTAAAAAACAAAACAATATATATCTTACAATTCTAGGGATATCTATTCTCTACTGTTAAATATTCTATAGTGCAATCATTGAAAGAAAAAAAATCTTGTTATAGCTGAGATGGTGAGGAAGGAAAGAAGACTTTATTTTTAATATCTTTGAAATTCTTTTGGGGTAACTCATTCCCTCTCCGTCTCAACTTTTAGAAGTTTGATATAATTGGATCTTTGGGACATTATCCCTGAAGGATCTGAAGTTTCAAACTGATGTCATACGAAGCTGCTGAACTTTAAATTGGTCAGGGACAGTCGGTGTTCCCCCAAACAACAGAGGATTTAAATTCTCATAGTCTTTCAGTTGCTGTCCTCTGATATGTTTAGTGAGGGAGGCAGCAGTCAATACTTCTGAAAGAAATGAATTGCACTGTTTATTTTTACGTAATACCTTTACCATTTTTAACGTGGATGCATTTATTCTTTCTTGCACTTAGCTAACTTGATGAAGTGCATCTTAAAACAAGATTTGGAGTTGGTGACAGGGAATTTAGGTCAGAGGACCAATTTTTCTTGGCTACTATTTTTAAACAACAGAAAAGATCAAGTCCCAGACAATTGGGCTGATTTTTCATTCTAAATAAAATAAAATACAATAATAATAATAATAATAATAATAATAATAATAATAATGAAAATTGTTTTCTTTTTTTATATCCTCACCCAGGGTATGTTTTAAATTGATATTTAGAGAGAGAAAAAGGAAGGAGAAAGAGAGAGTGTTGCCTCCCACACATATCCAACCGGGGATCAAACCACACCTTTTGGTGCAGGGGACAATGCTTCCACTAGCCCAGCCTCCCGGCCAGTGCAAATGGTGTTTCCTTTGCTAGTTTTAAGAGCAGCACAAAAAAAAAAAATTGTTTCTTTAAAATCTCTTACAATAATATAGTAAGATTTTTATAGAGAATTTGTTAAACAGAAAATTTGGCAGAGAAATCCCTAAAAATAACCTGACAAGTGAATAAGAAGTAACTACTGTGATGGAGAAAAAGGAAACTCTTAGGAAGTACAGCAAAAACGTTGCTGCCTAAGTGCCACAGAGGGAACCAACTCGGACAGGTATTCCCTGGGCCACGAAACAAGGTACCGGTGTTACTGGTAGTGTCTGGGCCGACAGTGTAAGCTGCTTAGCGACTGATGGACTCCAAAAAACACACAAACACACGTGAAAGGACTGTTTAACAGGCTAGCTGAGAGACCATGGAACAGAAGTCAGTGATAATGGGATGTGAGTCAAAAGAATCCTGTGATGTATGAAAACTGTTTGAAAAATATTGTGCCCCATCTGTACTTCTAAACTCTGGAGAATGGGGAGACAAATGAGAACATTGATTGAAATGGAGAAACGGGGGAACCCGTCAGACGAGAAAGCGAAGGCTGGGGTGTTAAGATAAACCAGGTAATTGGGGAGTTTGTCTCTGACAGGGGGGAGCAAAAAATAGGGTGGCAGTTAACACAGGTAGCATGACAATGGGCAAGTGTATTTTTAAGAACAAGTGTGTTTGAAAAGAACTAGTGGAGAAAGGTTAAAAAGATAGTAAGTGAGAAGAGTCACATCAGTGCAAAAGCGAGGGAGGCTTAGAAATATTTTTGGTTAGTATTGTGAAATGTCAGAATAAATAAAAGCTGAAAGTGTCCTGTTTATAATCAGGTGATCTATAATCTTCTCAAAGAGGTCTTAAGATAATGCAAGCAGGGAGTTGAATGTCTGAATTCCCTGGATCTTCGTGATGTTAATACGCACACTGCCTGGGTGTAATTTTTAGATCTGTTTAAAGGTATAGGTCTCACTAAGGAATGAAACTGCACAGGGGCTGTCTCAGTTTTTAAACGAGGTGGGTTATTTTGTGTGACTTGTGAACTGGCTCTTAGATATAATCAAGACAAGTATCTGCCATGCTTCAGACAGAGTCATCATTTTTGGAACAAGCATATAGTCCTCCAAACCGTTAGTTGGAAAGGACAGCGATAACTTAGACCTGGACCTTCATAGGTGTGAGTTTAAAATTCATTTGTTTCTCTCAACAGTCCTCCCCATCCAGTGAAGATGATTACCGGTTTTTATTGTACCGATGTGCTTTATTTGCCCCATTTCCTGGCTTGCTTTTCTAATTTGTGCTCCATGCCTTCCTCAGTGTAGATTCATACTCCCATCAACACTTCACTGGAAACCTGTGGTGGGTCAAGGATAGGATGATGAGTTGAGGTTAAATAGCCAATATGTCGATTCTTGTTTTCACATTCACTCTTTCCTCAATGTCGTTGTGGAACCATCAACTTCTTACGTAGATCACATTGTTCTTCCTTGAGGACGGTAGATCCACTCTCCTGTGGTTTCCCTGATAAAATTATGTTTATTAGAGTGAAGATAAATGTTTTTTTTTTTAAATTTTTTAGTTTTTTTTTTATTAATGTGTTACATGTATACATATCTTCCCATTGCACCCCCCCCTCCCAGGCATACCCTAACCCTCCAATATCTTGTGTTCATTGGTTATGCTCATATGCATGCATACGAGTCCTTCGGTTGATCTGTGAAGATAAGTTTGAAAGTGTTTTCCTAACTAAAAGAACATTACACTTTATCCATCTCTTTATGTTCTCAGATGAAATGAAGAGAACCATCCCAGGGTAGCTCCAGGTGCAAAAAAAAAATAAAATAAATAAACAATAAAGGAAATGCAAGCAGAAAACCTCACCATCTGGAGCTTCTTTCTCCTGGAGGGCTTTTCGAGGTACCCAGCGTTAGAGGTGGTCCTCTTCGTCTTCAGCCTCGTGATGTACCTGGTCACCCTGGTGGGAAACGGCGCCCTCCTGGTAATCACCGTCCTCGATGCGCGCCTCCACACCCCCATGTACTTCTTCCTGGGCAACCTCTCGTTCATGGACATCTGTTACACGTCGGCGTCCGTCCCCGCCCTGCTGGCCAACCTGCTGTCCTCGCAGAAAACCATCACCTTCTCGGGGTGTGCCGTGCAGATGTACCTGTCGCTGGCCCTGGGCTCCACGGAGTGCGTGCTCCTGGCCGCGATGGCCTATGACCGCTGTGTGGCCATCTGCCAGCCGCTGAGGTACCCGCTCCTCCTGAGCAGGCGGGTGTGCGTGCAGCTGGCCGCCGTGTCCTGGGCCGCGGGCTGCCTGACCGCCCTGCTGGAGAGCAGCCTGGCCCTGCGCACGCCGCTGTGCGGGAACCTCGTCGACCACTTCACCTGCGAGATCCTGGCGGTGCTGAAGCTGGCCTGCGCCAGTTCCCTGCTGGTGGACACCACCCTGCTGGTGGTCAGTGTGCTCCTCCTGCCCGTCCCCATGCTCTTGATCTGCGTCTCTTACGCCCGCATCCTGTCCACCATCCTGGGCATCCGCTCCGCCGAGGGGCGAAGCAAGGCCTTTTCGACGTGCGGGGCCCACCTGACCGTGGTGGTGCTGTATTACGGGGCCGCCCTCTCCATGTACCTAAAGCCGCCTTCTTCTTCAGGCTCCCAACAGACCGATAAAGTCATCGCTCTGCTTTACGGCGTGCTCACCCCCATGTTGAACCCCATCATTTACAGTTTGAGAAACCAGGAAGTCAAAGACGCTATGAGGAAGCTGCAGGACAAAATATCCTCTTACAGCTGGGAGGTATGTGTGCACAGAGTCATTGCCTTTTTTAAAAAAATATTTTATTGATTTTTTTTTTTTACAGAGAGGAAGGGAGAGGGATAGAGAGTTAGAAACATTGATGAGAGAGACATTGACCAGCTGCCTCCTGCACACCTCCCACTGGGGATGTGCCTGCAACCAAGGCACATGCCCCCGACTGGAATCAAACCTGGGACCCTTCAGTTCGCAGGTCGACACTCTATCCACTGAGCCAAACCGGTATTGGGGGCAACAGTAGATTCCAGTCTGCATCTGGTACCCTGCTCTGCATTTGTGTCTGATGGCTGTGTGAAGGTCTGGGCTGCAGTCATCACACGTTCGTTCCAGAAGGAAACTGGACTAAACTTAGGATCAGGGGATGTTAGAGCCGGAAGAAATGTGGACGTCTTCTCTGCCTTCAGTCCTTTCTCAGGTGAGAAATAACGGACGATGCAGGGAGAACAGAGAATCAAAGGAAAGTTAGAGACTTGCTCTCTGTCACACAGGTGCCCTGGGAACGCACATCCCTCCTTCCTCTGTCTCCTTCCCTAGAGCTTGTTCTGCCACACAGTGGCGGCTCCCAAATTCGCCCTTCTTCTCCCAGACTCCTGGTGAAGACTCCCTGACTTCCTGAGTAATTTACTCACCTGCTTATTTACCTGCCTCCAGCCTTGCTTTTGTAAGCACAGAGACACGTGCCGGGGTACCAGCCGTACGCCAGTTGAGACTTTATGTGTTGGTGTGCTTTTCCTCATTGGATGATGGGCTTCACAAAAGCAAAGATTCCTATAATTTTGAATGTTTGGCGTTTATAATAGGGATTCGGTGACCTAATAAACCTGTCAGCTTTACACTGGTCATTTGATTTGAGAAGGACCACTTGGGAAAATTAGGAAGAAGAAACAACATAAGCAATGCGGCATATTGCTTTATAAATATCTAACAGTCACAGAGGCGATGTATACCAGTTGTTTTAAATCTTTAACTTGTATAAAAAACACGGCTTGTTCAAAATGCAGAGTGGGGCGTCCATTTCCAGATCCAGTAGCTTGGGTGAAATCCACATAATGCATTTATAATAGATCCCCAAGAAATTCTGGAAAAGGTGGTAGGATGACTATAATTTGGGAGACATTGTTTTCAGTGAAAATCAAATCCCACAAGAAAAGTAGGATTAGTTCTTATTTCTCCTTTTTTCCTTTTAATTTATTTTTTCTTCCTTTCTTCCTGCCTCTGGGTGTACCTCCCCACTTGACAAATTTCAAAATATGGAAGACTTGCCCAGCTGGTGTGACTTAGTGGTTGAGCATCAAACTTATGCCCCAGAAGGTCATGGTTGGATTCCCAGTCAGGGCACATGCTTGGGTGGCAGGCTTGATGCCCAGTGTGGGGCATGCAGGAGGCAGCTGAACAGTGATTCTCTCTCATCACTAATGTTTCTTTCCCTCCCTCTTCCTTTATCTTTGAAATAAATAAAAATACATTTAAAAACAACCACAAAATCAAAAACAAAATATGAAAGGCCTAAGAAGGTTTAGTATTGGATGTTGAATTCTAGATTATTTCATTCTCAAACTATTTGTTCCCTTAGAATTCAGTGGTTCTCAACCTTTCTAATGCTGTGACTCTTTAATACAATTCCTCATATTGTGGTGACCCCCAACCATAAAATTATTTTCGTTGCTACTTCATCACTGTAATTTTGCTACTGTTAATGAATCGTAATGTAAATGTCTGTATTTTCCATGACACACAGTTTGAGAACCACTAGCAGGTTTGCCTAAGACCACCGGAAAACAGACATTTATGTTACGATTCATAACAGTAGCAAAATTATAGTGATGAAGCAGCAACGAAAATAATTTTATGGTTGGGGGTCACCACAACATGAGGAGCTGTATTAAAGGGTCCTGGCATTAGAAAGGTTGAGAGCCACTGCCTTAGATCGTGGGTTCATATATGTGCTCCTGGATGTGTAACCTACATTTAAAGAAACTCGTAGTAACCACACACCAAAATTCTGGTGGTGGAGCAAGCGGACAATTTGATGCCAGGTGTTGCTGCCAAGAGGTGTTTGATAGTGGGGGGATGGAGACGAGCCCTGAGTTTTGGGGGAGCAGGGGAGAGCTGACCAGGAAGCTTTCTTAGCAGCGAGAAGTAATTATTTTTCTACTTAGATGCTTCAACTTTCCTCACCCAAATACCACATTCACTTCCTGGTGATTGCAGAGTCGTTTTGAAGTGACACTTTATAATAGGCTTTTATTAGAGTAGAGCTGGATTTTGTGTGAGAGTAGAGCTAATTATCTGCCTCTTGACTTAGCTATGCTATGTGTGATCCCAAATATAAACAGGAATAACCAGAGTTATGGAAATAGCTGAGATCTTTACTTCAAAGAGTGAACTAGGAGGACACACTCTGTAATTAGCAGATCAGCTTTGACACAAGGAGCTGAGCACATCATTTCAGAATGAGACATGAATCAGACAGGGGCCCTGAAAAAGATTAGACATGACCCAGATGTCAGGAAAAGGCCCAAGATGGGACCTGGGCAGAAGTCTCACTAGCAGCAGAATAAAATTTACAACAGTTAGAGCTATATCTATAATAATAAAAGCTTAATATGCTAATTAGGCCGAACAGCTGAATGACCTTCTGGATGTCCTTCCAGACGACCTTCCAGAGGAAGCCAGGCTGCGAGGGCCGAGCCCCTTGCATGAATTTTGTGCATCGAGTCTCGAATGTTATATAAAGTTGCTATGAGAAACAATGAGCAAATGTAAATATAAATGTATTTTATATAGAATAGGCAATACTAAAGTTAGGTATCTGTGAATAGAATATTCTTCCATGTGGATTAGCTTCTATCTCGGTAAGCATTAATTACAATCATTACTTTGATAAAGTCTCGGTATTGTTAAAAAGAGGAATGTATTAGCCCAGTCGGCGTGGCTCAGTGGTTGAGCATCAGCCTATGAAGTAGGAGGTTGTGGTTTGATTCCCGGTCAGGGCACATGTCTGGGTTGCAGGTTCAATCCCCAGTGTAGGGTGTGCAGGAGGCAGTCGATCAATGATTTCTCTCATCATGGATGTTCATATCTCTTTCGTCCTCTCCCTTCCTCTCTGAAATCAATAAAAAAATATTTTTTTTTAAAAAAAGAGGAATATATTTGAGAGAGTGGGTAAAACCACTTCTGACACAGCCAATTCCTGAATGTATAATTACATGACCAGATTTGTGCTTTAGGAAAATCTGATCATATTAAAATCCCTTATTGACTTTTTATTACCCTAAAGTCCAAGTCTTTAAGATAACATGCAAGGACTTTTATAATCTTATTGCTCACCATTTATATTTTTTTACTCTAGGAACACAAGATTTCTTTTAGTTCCATGAAGATGTTGTGCTCTGTCTTGCTGGTTCTTTTATTAAGAGCATACATCACAATTTGTAATCATAATCATTTGTGGGTTTACTTGTTTAATGTTGCTCACTAGTCTGTGGGCTCATTGAGGCCAGGACTGGATCAATTTCATTGACCACTGTCTCCCCACGGCTTAGCTCAAGGTCTGGCACAGAGAAGACATGCGGCGAACACTATTGAGAAGGACCAAGTGCTATTGATCATCTGCTGAATAAAAATATTCATAATAAACTTTTGATGGCTATTCAGTTAATATTTGACCATTCCTATGGTGAGAGTGATAAAGATGTCAAAGGTGACTTTTAAATACCAAAGAAGACTGACAGTGTCATTAACTGACACAGATATTACTTAAAAAGGAACAAGTTTGGGGTTGAAGGGTAAATCATGAGTTGTGTTTAGACATGTTGAAATGATCATGCCTTTGAGATATGTAAGTAGAGATACCAAGGAGTCAGTTGAATATACTAGTTTGGAATTAATGAGAAAGATCAAGCTGGAGATAGAAACTTGTGATATATTTGCATATATTGAATATAAGTAATGAATGTGGTTGGCATTAAGTAGAGAGTGAGAACAGAGTGAGGGAATTACCCAAGATGCAACCAGAGGAACACTAATAAAGTCCACCAAACAGGAAAAGCCAAGAAAGGGGTATGGAAAAGGAGCAACCTCTAAAGAAGGGAGAGAGCAAAAGTCAGGAGACAGGTTCCAGTTGAGGTCAAGATGAAGTAAACACACACCTTCTTGTTTCTCCCACTGAATATAATTCAGAACTCTAGCTTAGAAGGCAAGGAACAGTTCTCTGAGGATCCTGAAAACTAAATGGTAGCAGGTAGATGAGGGAAGGAAACTAGAAAGCAAAGTACCAACAAACTCTGTGAATATTCTGTGTTTCTCCCCCCTCACCCCAATATTTCTTGGCCTGTAATCAAGAGCACCCTCAAACCCAAACCTTTACACTCGGTTCAGACAGAAAGACACAAAGAGCTCCAAGGGAAGTGCTCTGATGGTCTGAAAAGAAAGGATCATAAAGAGTGAGGTAAGTTCCCTGATTTTTTTTTCTTTCTTCCATTATCACTTGTCGAACCTCCTACACAATCCCGTGACAGCAATGGCATCACCAGCAGTGGTGGCTGGGCAGGCACCTACAATTATTCGGCAAGAGGACCCTTCTTCCTGACCGGAAGAGCTGTGGTTCTAAGAGCTGTGATTCTAAGGGTCTCTACTCTTTTTTCTCTCTCTCCTCTTAGCATTTGGTACCTGAGGCAGAGACTATCACCCTCCAGAACCGTGAGAAATAAGTTCCTGTTGTGTTAGCCACCCAGTCTGTGGATTTTTAAAAAAATATATATTTTATTGATTTTTTACAGAGCGGGAGAGGGATAGAGAGTTAGAAACATTGATAAGAGAGAGACATCAATCAGCTGCCTCCTGCACCCCCCCCCCACTGGGGATGTGCCCCAAACCAGGATACATGCCCTTGACCGGAATCGAACCTGGGACCTTTCAGTCCGCAGGCCGATGCTCTGTCCACTGAGCCAAACCGGTTTCGGCTGGATTCTTTTATAGCAGCCAGAGCAGGCTAATATCTGACCCCTCCCTTCTTCCGTCTCCAAAGCCAGCAAAGATGAGGCAAGTCTTTCTCACATCACATCACTCTGACCCTGCTTCTGTCCCATCTCTTTCTCTAACTCTCTCTTCTGTCTCCTCTCCCACTTTTAAGGACCCTTATGATTACACTGGGCCAAGACAGAAAATCTCTCTATTTTAAGGTCAGCTGATTAGCTACCTTAATTTCATCTGTAACCTTAATCTCTTTGCTATATAATCCTATATAATCAAAGCACAATATGCTAATGATATACTAAGGCTGCTCAGCTGCTTGCTATGATGTTCATTGGCCACCAGGGGGCCGACAGTCAACTGGTCAACCAGTCGCTCTGATGTGCACTGACCACCAGGAAGCAGATGCTCTGAACAGTAGGCTAGCTTGCTGCTGGGGTCTGGCTGATCAGGACTGAGTAAGCTGGATATGCCCTGGAGACCTCCCATGCCCCTTCCTGGCCCCGATTGTGCAGGCCAGGCCAAGGAACCCCACTGGTGCATGAATTCGTGCACCAGGCCTCTAGTCTAACATAATCGTAGTTCTGTGGAATAGAATGTGGACATTTTTGGGGGGCCAAATGCTGGCCTCAGAAATACTTAGGAAGTGTTTCCTCCTCTTCTGTTCTTTTGGGAGTATATGAGAGGGTTGGTGTTAATTCTTCTTTAAATATTTAGCAGAATTTAATAAAATTATCTGGTCCTGGGCTTTTCTTTTTTAAAAAAAATATATGTTATTGATTTATTACAGAGAGGAAGGGAGAGGGAGAGAGTGTTAGAAAACATCGATGAGAAAGAAATATCAACCAGCTGCCTCCTGCACCCCTTTCCCCCGCCCCCCCCCACTGGGGATGTGCCTGTAACCTGTAACCAAGGCACATGCCCCTGACCAGAATCGAACCTGGGACCTTGAGTCTGCAGACTGACTCTCTATCCACTGAGCCAAACCGGTCAAGGCCTGGGCTTTTCTCTTATGTGAGATTATGGATTCAATATTTTTAGTAATTATAAACTGGTTCAATTTTCTATTTCTTCTTGAGTAAGATTTGGTAGTTTGTGTGTTTCCAAATTTAAAAGGAGGAAGTAAATGACCATTGCTTGTGTAGATAACATGATCTTGAATATAGAAAATCCTAAACAAATGACAAAAATAGCTGAAACGGTTTGGCTTGGTGGATAGAGCATCAGCCTGTGGACTAAGGGGTCCTGGATTCAATTCTGGTCAAAAACATGTATCTTGGGGCGTGCAGGAGGCGACTGATCAATGTCTCTCTCTCATCGATGTTTCTGGCTCTCTGTCCCTCCCATTCTTCTCTGTGAAAAATCAATAAAATATATATTTTTTAAAAAGAAAAGACTACCTTTTAGAATTTCATATAATAATGGTTTGGTATTTAGCTTTTTCTTATCTGTAAAGCTCTTTATCTGACCTTCAATTCTGAATGATAGCTTTGCTGGGTAGAGTAATCTTGGTTGTAGGTTCTTGCTATTCATCACTTTGAATATTTCTTGCCACTCCTGTCTGGCCTGCATAGTTTCTGTTGAGAAATCAGCTGACAGTCATATGGGTGCTCCCTTGTAGGTAATTAACTGTTTTTCTCTTGCTGCTTTTAAGATTCTCTCTTTCTCTTTTGCTCTTGGCATTTTAATTATGATGTGTCTTGATGTGGTCCTCTTTGTATTCCTTTTGTTTGGGGTTCTATGTGCTTCCTGGACTTGTAAGTCTATTTCTTTCACCAGGTAGGGGAAGTTTTCAGTCATTATTTCTTCAAATAGGTTTTCAGTATCTTGATCTCTCTCTTCTTCCGGCACCTCCATAATTCTGATGTTGGTACACTTGAAGTTGTCCCAGAGGCTCCTTACACTATCTTCACATTTGTGGATTCTTTTTTCTTTTTCTTTTCCAGTGGAGTGTATTTCAGATCTTTGACTTGATTCTTGCATTCCTCTTTTAGGTCTCTGTATAATATTTTTTATTTCAGTCAGTGTATGTTTAATTTCTAGTCGGTCTCTTTTCATCTCTAGTTGATCCTTTTTCATTTCCTCTTAGGTCTCGCTAAATTTATTCATCTTTTCTAGGAAATTCTTGTAAAACCTTATAACTGTGATTTTGAACTTTATATCCAGTCATTTGTTTTCCTCCATTTCTTTTGTTTGTGATCTGTTCCTTTGTCTCCACATTTTCACTATGCTGGGAGAACTTACGTGCTGGAGTCAGCCTTATGATACAAGACTTGGAAAATTGCAAAAGTCTCTCTGTTCAGCTTGGATGGGGTGGAGTCTTAGGGCTGAGCAGAGACAGCCTTGGTTTCCTATCAGTGCTGCCCTATGCAGCCCCTGGGTCTCAGTATCCCTCAGTAATCTCTGCAGCCCTCTTTATGCACAAGCACACATGTGTGCCTCCAAACCTCTGCTTTTCCAGTTCCCGTGTTCTCCAGGGACCTTCCGGGGACCTGGGTGAGTCTGGATCCCCAGGGTCTTGCCCAGAACTGGGGTTCAGTGCATTCGAAACGGGTTCAGTGCATTGGGAACAGGGGTTCAGTGCAGTGAGGAGTTTCCGTTTCCCACCCACTAGAGGAAGCCAGTCAGGCACTTCACCACCTGTCCTCTCCACGTGTATGTCTCTGTACCTCAGCTTTTTGCAGCTCCTCTGAGTCTCCATGAGCCCCTCTCTTTCCTTCTAGTTGTAGAATTTCCACTCAGCCAGCTTTCCTGTGGTTCTGGATAATGTCCATTCTGTCTTTTAGTTGTAGTTTTGAAATTGTTGTGCGAGTCAGCAGTTTAGGTGTTCACCTATGCTGCCATCTTGGTTTCTCCTCTCTCAATTTTTTTTCATTGACTTTTTTTTAGAGCAATTTTAGGTTCACAGCCAAATTGAAGGGAAGGTATAGATCTCCCATATAACTTTCTGCTTCCACCATTATTAACATCCCCCACCAGAGTGGTATGTTTCTTACAATTGATGAACCTACAGTGACACATCAGAATTGCCCCAAATCCATAGTTTACATTATGGTTCACTCTGGTTGTTGTATATTCTATGAGTTTGGATGAATGTATAATGGCCTGTATCCATCATTATGGCATTATATTGAATATGAAACTTTACTATATTCACAGTATATAAAGTAGAGTAAATTTCTTTTTAAAAATATTTTTATTGATTTCAGAGAGGAAGAGAAATAGAAATGTCAATGATAAAAGAGAATCATTGGTTGGCTGTCTCCTGCATGCCTCTTACTGGGGACTGAGCCTGCAACTCAGGCATATGCCCTAGACCGGAATCAAACCATGACCCCCAGGTTTATAAGTCAATGCTCAACCACTGAGCCATGCCATCTGGGCTAGAGTAAATTTCTTAAACTTGTCAGTGATACTACTACTTGATCCCTTTATGACTGCTTTGAACCACCCCTATCTCTCAATATTTTGCTGTTACACATAAATAGAGATCATTTTACTTTGAAGGCACGTTGAATTCCCTTAGAAAACTTCTGAAAAGAAAAGTTGTAGCCTGGCTGGTGAGGGTCAATGGTTGAGCACTGATCTATGAACCAGGAAGTCACAGTTTGATTCTGGTCAGGGCACATGCTGGGGTTGCATGCTCAGTCCCCCGTGGGGGGGCTTGCAGGAGGCAGCTGATCAATGATTCTGTCTCATCATGAATGTTTCTATCTCTCTTCTCTCTGCAATACATAAAAATATGCTCTAAAAAAGAAAGAAAAGTTCTCTTCCTAATAAATCTCAGTTGGATTTTCCCAAGCTTGTTTCTCACGTACTGCTTACCAAGGGACCGAGTCCTCTGGTGTCTTATTTAACCGGTGTGCACTCAGGACAGCAGCGCCCCTGGGGTTCTAGATTATAATGAAGCCCCGTGGAGCCCGCTCCCTCCAGGACAGTGAGAGCTAGCCTGTGACTTGAACTTGTGTTGGGCGGATGGTGTCGTAATGAAGAGTGAAGGTGCTGCCGAGGAGGAAGAGCATGGCCTTCTTGGTTAGGGCAGTTTTGTCAACAAAGCCATGCTCCGTTCTCTTTGGAGAGCACAGAAGTAGCTGCTGCTCTCAAAGGGCCAGGGGTGGGTCTTCTCTGAGGGATGAGGCGGCATCTGGAATGAGAGAAGGACTAGGCTGCTGGGCATGTATTTTACTGTTCCCTGAGCAAAGAAGTACCTTCGCAGTGTGACTCTTGCCTCATCTTTCGTTTTTCCGCTCTCGGGTGGGCCTGCAGATGAACCAGTCCCCACTGCCCTATATCTCTATCCTCTTGAACTATCTGAAGGGCAGGAAGTTCCCTTAGCATCATGTCAATAGCAGCACAGTGCCCAGAACAAATCGAGGGCGAGTCAGTCCCCTTTTACTCCTCATGGGTCAGAGCTGCGTCTGCCATGTCTGATTTCAGATGGAATGTCCCCCTTACGTTAGCAATCATTCTGAGCCTTCCTGGTCCAGGGGAGGCTACTTCCAGGATCAGATCGCCTCCCAGCTAGCTGGGCTTCAAGAAGGCTTAAGTAGCTCATTAAAATGCTTTTGAATTTCTGTGTAGCATTCGTTGTCTTTCAGCAATAGGCAAAAGTTAGCACTGGATGGAAGCTACATCTGGAGAAAGCACTCCCATGTAAGAGAGACATTGATAAATAGGGGTTGTGTCAGATTTTATGCAAGTATTTCCCAACTACATTGTTCTTGAAAAAATTATTTTACCTTCTGTTTTATTTTATTTTTTAAAATATATTTTATTAATTTTTTACAGAGAGGAAGGGAGAGGGATAGAGAGTTTAGAAACATCGATGAGAGAGACATCGATCAGCTGCCTCCTGCAGGCCTCACACTGGATATGTGCCCACAGCCAAGGTACATGCTCCTGACCGGAATCGAACCTGGGATCCTCCAGTCCGCAGGCCGACGCTCTATCCACTGAGCCAAACCGGTTTCTGCTGTTTTATTTTTTTGAATTGCACAATGGTTAAAAATATACTTTTGTTTTGTTTTGTTAATCCTCACCGGAGACTATTTTTTCTATTGATTCTTAGAGAGAGTGGAAGGGAGGGAGGAGAGATAGAGAGTGCAAAATCTATTTATGTATTTGTTTCATTCTGAAAGAGAAGTGAGAAAGTCTCCTATGATTGCATATTTAATAGTTTCTCTCTTTACCTCTATTAGATTTTGATTTATATATTTCAAAGTTAAGTTTATAAAAATTGATGACTATTGTGTCTTCACTATTGATACCAAGTATATACTTACAAGTAAGAATTAATTCCATTATGACAAGTCCATCTAATTACCTGTCCCCCCACCCTCCATTTTGTAAAATGGAATGTTGAATGTGACAGTAAAATGTGACTGACCTCATTAAATGTATTTCCAAGGCAGTGTATGGAAGACATCTTTACGTTGAACCCTTTGAAAACACCAAAATGGGAAAAGGAGTAAATATATATTCTGCTAACTAGTCAATTTCAGGAGAATTATATACAATCAACAGATACATATACAGTGGTACCTCGAGATATGAGTTTAATTCGTTCCGTAACCTTGAGTCGCGGTAAACTGGTGGGTCATGTGCACCTGGCCGATCCACGCGATTACTCCTATCTCAAATGTTGCTCGTATTTCAAAGCAAAAATCGCTCGCTCGAGGGCTCATATCTCAAAAATCTTGTATGTTAGGGCACTCGTATCTTGAGGTACCACTGTACAGTGGGGCTCTGGTATTAATTTATCACTGGTTTGTAACCATGAGAGTTTTCCTTATTCTGCCAGGCCTAGATTTCTCAAGTAATTTAGGTTCTATTGATGTCCCCTACAGTAGTCATTATACAATTTAATTTACATCACATTCCAAAGACCTTGAGATCAAGTGCCAGCCAAAACACGGTTCACTCTCCAAACGAAGAGAATGCTGAGGACAGTGGGGTTCAAATAAACAGGGGATAAGACCTGTCCGCACAGAAATTCTTGGAGAAACAAGAAGAGAATGAAGATAGAGTAGAAATGCCTAGGGATGCTCCATCTTGGGACATCAGTTGGGCCCAGCAACGGGGAGTTCTTCTGAGCATGACACCGAGGGTTGTTAGCCAAATGCCTTGGACTTGGCCAAGTGCCTTCGTGCTGGATTCCATAGCATTACTTTTTTTTTTTTTGTAAATGATCAAAAACTGTTGCAAACCCTCAGAGAGCAGAAAAGTCCCAAAAGAGCTGCGTTCATGTAAACAGAGAAAATGAATTTCCAGCTTCAGGGGCACTGGTGGGAAACAGCACCAGTAATTGCTTAGAGGTGTGAAGAGGACAGGGGACCACGGTCACCGGTGCTAGCAGGTCATCGGTCTATGAGTTCTCTTAGGAGGAAACTACCAAAGCTGGGTATTGGTCAGGGCAAAGTGCCTTCTTATCATCACCCAAGTTTTTGATATTTCTTCTAGCTGGTTTGCTCTGTGAGCAATGAAAACCTGTTTTTCCTTCTATTACTCCTCCTCTTTCTCTACACCTTCCCCCCACCCCCCTTTGTATCTCTCTTTCTTTCAAGTGGCTTATTTTTTTATTTCTATTCTCTTTCCACATTTCCTTCCACTGGAATCTACTTTCTCAATGTCCTATTATTAGTTGAAAGTGATATGTGTATAATGGTTAAAGTATAAAGGTTCCCCACTAAAGTCAAATTCCTTGATAGTTTTAAAGGATACATTCATGAATGTTTTCTCATTTCCTTTTCCAACCTGATTTATGGAGGCTCTTGGGCTCATGCTGATTTTTTATAGTTGCACCAGGGGGCACTGTTGAGTTATAAACGTCCCAATAGTGGTGGCCTGGTTTATATTAGTGCTGAACTTGCAATTCCTTTCACTTAAGTCAGTATTTCACCTTCCGTGCTAACAGTAGGATATGAAAAATACTTGTGGATTTGCTTCCAGTGAAGAGAAAAATAATGTTACTTAAAACAGTGTCTGTTGAAAGCTGGTGGGGGAAAATGCCTATTTGTAAAGGAGTACTGATTTTTTTTCCTCTGGGTTATAAATTCACATTAGTGATACAGCCAATATACAAACCACAGTTGTAGCAACCAGAGAGAGAAACAGGATATGGCCCCTTTGGTAAGATGGTCATAATATTCCCAAGGAGGCAGGAGAAAACTCCATTCATTTGCAGTTTATTCAGAATGCTCTTTTCTTCTGCTTGTCATTCTGGAATGGATTTAACGGTTGCTAAAAAGTTACAGAAACAACGGTCTCATAACTAGAAATCATCCGTTTCTTCACAAAACAAGTTTGCCCCAGGTCAGCCACGTGACCTGCCCAGCGATCTGACCCAAGTCTTGCTGGAACAGCCTCACTTTGGGGTCCCAGAAAGAATTCACATGCTAAGTCCTTCCTTCTATGCCTGCTGGAATGCTGAGTCCTTTTTCCTTTTAAACCAGAGACTGAAAAATAAACCTAAGAACCCAAATGCATGCAACAGAGAATGCAATGTGCAGATTTGGGATAAAATAAGCCACAAATATTTTACCAGTACCATGATATTCCATTACACAATGTAAACATTTTTTATTCGGTTGATTTGGCTTTTCTCATTGGTAAAGCTTGGATAGCTGTGTGAGCATTTAAACTGTTTTCACTATTATTCAAGCGGAACCTCAAAATATTCTTTTAAAATTATTTTATTTTTTCATTACCATTTCTCTTCTCTGCCTTCTTCCACTTCACCCACCTTGTCCACCTGCCATCACCAACAAAAGAGTCTTAAATTTGTTTGCTTTTTGTGTTAATAGATTCAGATCTAAGTCTGTTCCCACCCCCCATCTACATTTAATGCAGTTACAAATCAGTTATACTTACTACAGTTAAAATCTCACTTTATAAATATTTTAGGAATGATGTGCTGTAGGGAGCGGCTAGAGGGTTAAGCCTCAGACTGACCTGTTGGCAAACCACAAACAAGTCCCAGCTTAGAGGACACAGTCCTCTTAGCATAATTAAGCTTGACCTTATGACGCTCCCTTGATTCTTCCTGGGTAGTTAATGGGCTGTGGGAGGTGCAGCAAGTGCTGCCAAAACAAGTGAGACTCTCAAGAACATTGTAACTATGGTGACCACTATCTGGTTTACCTCTGGCTATAAAATAAAGGCTCAACTTGTCGTCTGGATCATTCTCTGTGGCCTTAGCCAGGCACAAGAGATCCACCTAGACCCAGCTTATTCTCGTTGTCTATCTTTTCTTCAATCCTTCACTGCCCCCCCACCTTCCCCTCAGGCTCACTGAACCCTTGGCTGGCCCAGAACAATATGCCATCATTAATTTCCATTAAAAGTATTAATTAAAACATACACATTTGTTTCTGTAGTTATATGCACAACGACTAATGGTTATTTGTGATTCTTGTTCACCTGATGTCCACCCTCCACTGAGGAATTGGATATACCTGGGTTTGCATTTTGCTTGTCCGTACGCCCTCTTGGGCAATTTATTTGATTCTCTGAGGCTCAGATTGATGAAGATCATCATGCTTTCATCATCATGACTTGATAAGGATTGAGTGATGCACTAATGTAAAGTTGCTAGTAGAATCTATTGTGCTTCCCCCGGTATCCACTGAAGTCCAGAATGGTGTAATGGAAACAGCAAAAGTCCAAGCTGTGTGGCATCACTGTGTGTTCCCACATCACCCAGGAAAAGTCTCACCAAGGCAAAGAAAATGTGGTCAAGGGGGATGCAGGTTTCTTGTAATATGGCGTCAAAGGAAAAGCGTGTCTACTGTCCAAAGCCTAGGATAAATGTGAGTGATTTATGTGATCTGCTGCACTCCAGAGTGTTTTATTCAGTCTTGAAAGTGGTTTCTTTACTCGAAAGAAATGAATCTCACAATCAACAGCAATCAAGTCTATTTCCTCAGTGTCTCATGTTCTTGTTTAGATGTTTTAAAATATTATATTAAAAAAAGGATAAAAGTCCAATAAGTGCAAATGAATATAAATGGATATAAATGAAATCGTCTTCCTTACGATCCACTATCCGTTGCACTTCCTGAAGGCAGCCGCTGCTACATTCTTGGGTGTCTTTCTATTGAGAGTAGATAGATAGATGGATGGCTGGATATGTGTCTAGATACAGATGCAGATATGTTTTTCACAAATGTGGGATGTGTTTTTAGGATTACAAAAAGGATTGATGAATCAAATCCTTTATCCTTTTTATTCTGCCAAATTGCCCTCCATAGTGTGTGTGTGTGTTATGTGTGTGTGTATGTATGTGTGTGTGTGAATACACTAGAGGCCCAATGCACAAAATTCATGCAAGAGTAGGCCTTCCTTCACCTGGCTGCCTGTACTGGCTTCCCTCTGGCACCTGGGACCCAGGCTTCCCTCACAGCCCCACTTTAATCCCTGCAGGCCAGGCTGAGGGACTGCACTGTGCACAAATCCATGCACTGGGCCTCTAGTGTACTACATAATATTATCTCTAAATCATTATATATATTCTTCAGCAGCACTATTAATTACTTTTTATCATGACTTAACAGGTAAAAATATTTCAGTGTAATTTCAATGAGTACTTTTATTTTGAGTGATATTAGTTGCTTTTTTGGATCCATTTAATTTTTTTCTGTGAAATACCTTTTCATATTTTTTACCCATTTTAAATTGGACTCAGTTTTTTTTATTAAGATATTTAAAAATTTATTAGGAAAATAAGAACTTGGTAATCTGAGCTGTGAATTTTCTTCCAGTTTTCTATTTATCTTTTGGCTTTTCTTACGTGAGTTTTAATTTGTAGGCATTTTACTTTTTTTTTTTGAACCAAATCACTCCAAGATTGTAAACGCATAGAATTTGCTATATGTTGAATTTCTATGTACATTTTGATGTGTTTAGTGTTTAAACCATTATATTTCAAGAGAATTTTTCTTTTTCCTCTAAAGAAATATAATAAAATATTTCTGAAAGAGTTGGAGGGGATCATTGTGGGCTATAGAAATGGATTGCATTAAAGACCACCCAGTATCTAATTGTATGACTGTATTTGGATGCTTCTGAATAGCCTGAATGAGTCCCTTTCTTAATTGGTTCTTTTAAGACTTTATTTTTTAAAGATTTAAAAAAATATATTTTTAAATGATTTCAGAGAAGAAGGGAGACGGAAAGAGAGAGATAGAAACATCAATGATGAGAGTGAAACATTGATTGGCTGCCTCCTGCATGCACCTACTGGGGATCAAGCCCACAACCCTGGGCATGTGCCCTGACAGGGACTTGAACCATGACCTCCTGGCTCATAGGTCAAGGCTCAATCACTGAGCCACAGTAGTTGGGCTAAGACAACTGTAGTTTACAGGGAACTTCTGTGAGGCACTCTGGCAGCTGGCTTTAGGAATATCTGTTTGCAAGGCCAATTACTTTTTAGCATTACTGGGCATGTCTGTCACATGTGACAGGCCTATTGTGCCCTGTCCAGTTGCACAAAGCTACCCTTTTAATATAAGTTTAGATAAATGTTTCTTAAATATTTTGTTCATATGTATTATTGATATATACGTGGGTGTGTACATGTGTTTTGTTTTGTTTTTCTCTATAAAGGACAATGATGAACCTCAGCATAAGATCTCTAAAATATTCCTCATAACCGAAACCGGCTTGGCTCCGTGAATAGAGCATCAGTCTGCGGACTGAAAGGTCCCAGGTTGGATTCCAGTCAAGGGCATGTATCCTGGTTGTGGGCACATCCCCAGTAGGGGGTGTGCAGGAGGCGACCGATCAATGTCTCTCTTATCAATGTTTCTAACTCTCTATCTCTCTCCTTTCCTCTTTGTAAAAAATCAATAAAATATTTAAAAAATATATTCCTCATAAACCAGTGGAGCCCAATAAGGCGTGGACTCTATATTTCCTGCCGAACTTCAGACCAGCATGCAGTTGTAAGTACCTGAACAATGCCCAGGACAGAAATTTTCGCTTATGAAAAGTTATTGTAGGAAGGTTCCTGAACACCATTTATATAAGCGTCAAAAACGTCTCAGTGATTCCAAGTGGCTCAGGCAGGTCCTGGGCTGCTTCTCTTCACAGGTCTCTTCACTGGCCCTGCTCAGAGGCTCTGGCTGGCATCACTCAATGGCTCCCTATGGCTTTGTCCAGCAGCTGTAACTTAGGTCTGTCAGGGCTGGTTTCCCTGAGTGAAGGCTGCTGGATTGCTCTTTTCCCCACAAATATAGAATCTTTTTCTTTTTTTTTCTCTCCATGTTGGGCAGACAAAGATTCCCTTTGAAACATGTAGTCTGAGGGCCAAACACTGGCCCCATTGTCCCTGAAACAATAAGCGCCACATTCAGTCTCTGGAAATGGTGAGTGATTCGCTTGTCTTCTAGAACCAAGGAAACTTTGCTCATCCAGAAGAGTGATGCACAGCTGAGCGCAGGATAATGCTGATAGTGTCTGTATGGGGGTGACTTACCACTGTGACGTGTGCAGTGTCGCACCCAGGTGTGTGCCCCTAGGGGATCCGCTCTGGGCTGGCTGCTCCTGGTGAACTGTGCACTGCGGATCCCGTTAGAAGCCGATCACTCTTCAGTGGTTCTCAACCTTCCTAATGCCACGTCCCTTTAATGCAGTTCCTCATGTTGTGATGACCCTTTTATGGTTGGGGGTGGGGGAGGTCACCACAACATGAGGAACTGCATTAAAGGGACGTGGCATTAGGAAGGTTGAGAACCACTGTACGTGAAAGTGGCAAGGATTCCTGTGCATGTTTTGTTTCGCATGTAGAGGATTAGACTCCTGTTTGCCTTACACATTCTGGACGCATGACGGCATTCAAAAGGAGGCATGGCCTGGTGTTAGGTTCTGCAGAAGCCAACCCCAAGGAAAAGGGTTTATGTGCAAATAATTTATTAGGGAATTGCTCCCAGGAGAAACAGGTGGGGGAGAAGGGGAAATAGGTCAGTGAAATCCAAGCGAGAGCTGCTTCTGTTGCTTTTGTTTGTGAAAGAAAAATTGACTAATTTTAGGATTTGGGTTTATTGTGTTCCCCTCCGACCTCAAAAATCTCATAGACACACCTCCATTTTCTCCTGGAGTTTATACACGTGATGAGGACTGAGGCAAGCTTGTAAGTTTTCCCCTTTCTAGGTAAACATCTCTCATGTCTTAAAATTGGTAGTATTTTTGAAAAATTTTACATTTTATTGTATTTTTCTTTATCCACATAATTAAAATGATTTCCCCCTTTGTGTCTAGGAATGGTTCCTATTTCAGGAATTTTTCCTGGAACATGATGAACCTGTTGTTTTGTTTTGTTTTGTTTTGTTTTGTTTGTAGACCAAGGACTCATTTTATTAATCCAGAAAAATTTCTTCCTCTTTTCCTTCTTCCTTTTGTTTGTTTGTTCGTTTATTTGTTTTTGGGTTATAGAACTTCTGACTTCTTTCTTCAAAGCATTATAATTCTTATGATGGATATCTATTTCCTATTCTTAAAAAGAATTATTTTTCTAGACTAGCTACCATGGCTCAGTGGTTGAGCATCAACCTATGAACCAGGAGGTCACGGTTCAATTCCCAGTCAGGGCATATGCCTGGCTAGATCCCCGTTGTAGGGCGTGCAGGAGGCAGCTGATCAATGATTCTCTCTCATCATGGATGTTTCTACCTTTTTCTCCCTCTCCCTTCCTCTCTTATATCAATAAAAATATATAGAAAATAGTTGGCTCCCTTCTTCATTGCAGTATTTTTTTTCATTCATTCTATGCTGACTTATTTAATTTTAATATTTTGATCTTTCTAAGCATGGCATGGTCTGTAGATCAGGAAAGAAGTCATATGCTATATAATGCATTTAAAGAATTCAGATTCCTTTAGCACATGATTTTTGAAATGTGGTCTACAGATTCCTAGATTTTGTGGAGGGTCCTCTGGGCAGCCTCAGGGGTCAGCATTGAGCTTAAGCCTATTTATCGGGGTTCTCTCACCCATGCTCCATCTTTCCTGATTTATACACCAAGTTTCTGCATGGGAATTCATTTGAATTGTTAAGCTTTTTAAGACATCTCTGAACACTACTTTTTTGATGTATGAGTAATCTCCTAGGTTAAGTTAGTCACTTTAGGAAGCTTCACTATTTCAGGATATTATAATACTCAAGAGTATGAAAGCTGAAGAAATTAGGTCCTAAGAGGAAACAATGGATTAATAACTTCCTTACAGGACTTATGGGAAGGGCAAATGACCTAATAAGAGGAAATGGATGTAAATTACTTTAACAAAAATTAGCCAGCAACTTTGAAGGAATGCATTACTAAAATGAAATATGGCTTGCATATAAACTCTGAGATCATGAGTGGATTAGTTTAGGGGCTGATAAAATATTAGTTATATATTTTTTTAAAAAAATATATTTTTATTGATTTCAGAGAGGAAGGGAGAGGGAGAGAGAGATTGAAACTTCAATGATGAGAATCACTGATTGTCTGCTTCCTGCATGCCTCCTACTGGGGATCGAGCCTGAAATCTGGGCATGTGTCTCTGATCAGAACTGAACTTGGGGCCCTTCATTCTGCAGGCCAAGGCTCTATCCACTGAACCAAACTGTACAGAGTGTTAGTTCCTTTTTTTTTCTTTGTGACAGTGTCTAAACTACAGCTGCTTTCTACTGGATGCACAAGGATGCTGATCACTTCTAAAGACAGGGTGCTGATTGGCTGTGAGGAGTGCCAATGATTTGAGAATGTCCATGATAGGGACATCAGTGGACATCTATAGGAATTGATGTCTCAAGATGAAAGAGTAAAAACTTAAGAAACATCTAGGCACTAAGAAAGGAACTTTTCACATTAGAGTACTTATTATGTAACTAGAGGCCCAGTGCATGAAATTCATGAATGGGGGATGTCCCTCAATCTGCACCCTCTCTAGTCTCTAGTCTGTGACTCCTTGAGGGATGGGGCCTAGGACTGCTTGCCTGCCTGCCTTTCTGATTGCCCCTAACTGCTTCTGCCTGCCAGCCTGATCACCTCCTACCCGCTGCCTTGCCAGCCTGAATGATGCCTAACTACTCTCCTGTCAGCCTGATTGCCTCTAACTGCCCTCCCCTGCAGGCCTGGTCACCTTTAACTGCCTTCCCCTGCAGGCTTGATTGCCCCCAACTGCCCTTTCTTGCAGGCTTGGTCCCTCCCAACTGCCCTCCCTCGCTGCCCATCTTATGGCAGCCATCTTGTGTCTACATGGGGGCAAGATCTTTGATCACATGGGGGCAGCCATCATGTGTGCTGGTGTGATGGTCAATTTGCATATTACTCTTTTATTAGATAGGATAGAGGTCTGGTGCATAGGTGGGGGCCAGCTGGTTTGCCCTGAAGGGTGTCCTTGATCAGGATGGGGGTTCTGTTGGGGCATGGAATGGCCTGGGTGAGGGGCCTATGGTGGTTTGCAGGCTGGCCATGCCCCCTGGCAACCCAAGCAGAGGCCCTGTTACCTGGGATTTATTTATCTTCTATAATTGAAACTTTGTAGCCTTGAGTGGAGGCCAAGGCAGGCCAGGGCTGCTGAAGCCTGGCTTCCTCCATCTCCTGTGGAAACTCAAGCCTCCTTCTCTCTCTAGGTCCATGGCTGACACCATTTCTGTTGGGATTTATTGATCTTCTATAATTGAAACCTTGTAGCCTTAAGTAGAGGCCAAGGCAGGCCAGGGTGTGCAGAAAGCTTGGCTTCCTCCATTGCCAGGGAAACCCAAGCCTCCTGCTTGCTCTGTGGCTGCAGCCATCTTGGTTGGGTTAATTTGCATAGTCATTCCTGATTGGCCGATGGCATGAGTTGTGGGTGTAGCGTAGTGATGGTTAATTTGCATATTGCTCTTTTATTAGATAGGATGGCAATTGAGTAAAGTGAAAATACAAGATTCAAACTTGAGGAAGGGCCTGGAATGAACATTAGTGTAAGGTCTAAAAACAGGTTGAAAATGTAGACGGGAGTGTAGTTCTGGAAGCTTGACCATTTCCTGTTGGCTTTTATAATTAGCTTCTGCTGGGATCAGTTTTATATGTGGGAGTGAAGAGTTCATATTGCTTCTCCTTCCCCTTCTGTTTTATTCTAACTTCCCATATTTTAATCTTGTAGAAATAATCACATGCTTTTGTTTAAAAGCCTTCTCTTTCTATGCAAGGACTGATTTTTTTTTAATTTTTATTAATTTTTTATACATATCTCCCCATTGCCCCCCCTCCCTCCCAGGCACAAGAACTGATTTTTTAATAGTAATTTATTACAAGACATATTTTTATTATTTTAAAAAATTTATCTTTATTGTTGAAAGTACTACAGATGTTGTCCTCCCCTGCCCCCTGCCATTGACCCTTTCTACTCTGCTTCTGTCCCCTCCACAGGCCTTCCCCTCACTATTGTCTGTCCGTAACATAAGACTTTTAGACTATATATATACTGAGTGGCCAGATTATTATGACCACCCCATCAGTACTTCATTGGGCCACCTTTTGCCTTCAATACTGTGGCGATTCTTCTTGGCATTGACTCCACGAGATGTTGAAAGGTGATGCGAGGAATCTGACACCATGCCTGATGAGCAGCACTGTCCAGTTCTGTGAGATTAGATGGTTGTGGAACCAGCTGCCTGATGGCTCTTTGAACTTCGTCCCACAAATGCTCAGTTGGATTGAGATGTGGGGATTGTGGGCGCCACCTAAGCAAGATAAAATCTCCCTCATGTTCTTGAAACCACTCCTGCACAATATGAGCACCGTGGCATGGCACATTGTCTTGTTGGAAGAAGCCATCTCCATTGGAATATGCCATCAACATGATAGGATGAACTTGATCAGCAATGATAATTAGGTATGTTGTGCTATTCAGACGTGTTCCACATGAATTAAAGGGCCCAAATCATGCCAGGAAAACATGCCCCAAACCACAACACTGACCCCACCAGCTTGAAGGGTTGTATTCATGTATGTGGGGTGCATGCTCATGCTGTTTCTGAGAAATTCTGACTCTGTCATTTGCATGATGCAACTGGAAACGTGATTCATTGGAACACATGACTTTTTTCGAATGCTTGACTGTCCAATCCTTGTGTTCCTGTGTGAATTGGAGAAGTTTTATCTTGGTAACTGCAGACAGCAAAGGTGTTGGAACAGGCCTTCAGCTTCCATATACTATATGATGCAGTGTATGCCTAATTTGTCTACAAACATCAGGTGATCATAATAATCTGGCCACTTGGTGTATACGTCAATGTAAGAGACATCCAAGCCTATAGACAATTTTATGAGTTTATTTGAGGCAAACTTATGACAATTGCTGGGAAGCAAAATCTCAACGGATGAGAAGATGCTCCAGAAAATGCAACTTATTATATACATTACAATCAAGGGAGATGTAAAGGGGAAGGATTACATGAAATTCATTGGTGCTAGATTAGTCCCATCTTCCCCATTTTAAAATGGGGCTAGTAGCCCTAACTGGTTTGGCTCAGTGGATAGAACGTTGGCCTGTGGACTGAAAGGTCCCAGGTTCGATTCTAGTTAAGGGCATGTATGTTGGTTGCAGGCACATTCCCAGTGGGGGGTGTGCAGAAGGCAGCTGACCGATGTTTCTCATTCATGTTTCTAACTCTCTATCCCTCTCCCTTCCTCTCTGTAAAAAATCAATAAAATATATTTAAAAATAATAATAAAATAAAATGGCACTAGTAATACTTGACCTACTTCATAGGGCTTTATGAAGATCAAATTCAATGGTGCATGTAGTGAAAGTACTTTAAGATGGAAAACCACACTGATGCTGCTATGATTACTAGAATGAGAACATGATAGTTGCAGAAGGTCTTAGAGTTATCTGGTCCAATCCTTCACTTTAACAATGAGGAAATTAAAACCCCCAAAATGTTACTCAAAGCCATAAAGACAGGTGGGAGCCCTACTGGGTTAGAGTCAGTGTTCCCAATATTAGAGGCTGGAGTTAGAATGAGTTTTTCAATGGTTCAAAAATGAGTCAACCATGAGTTGATCAGTTGGCTGTCATGTTGGAAGCGAAGCTAGCAGATCAAGGATATAGGGGAGGAACAGAGTCAGAGACGTTACTGATGGTGGACAACAGGGAAAACAATGTCAAACAGGGTATAGGATAGAGTGATGAGTTGTCACAAGGGGGTGGCGAGGGACTTGAAGGGAATTAGTACCAGTTTTTATTTTACCTATCCTAAAATGCTACACTAAGAGAGGCAGGGTTATTTTTTAGTATCTATTTTTTTAAAAAAAAATAATGAATGATAGATTATTCACTCCAATGGAACAGCATCACTCCCAACCTTAATTATTGCTAGCCAGCTGTGGATACATGTCAGAAGTTCATTTACTGGAATGAGAAAATTTCCCCTTATCGTGAGAATGAGCATCTTGAGATCTTTTCATCCTTGGAGCTTTATTTTGATGGATCCAGTGATTAAGCAATTGTTATTTGGTCCATGAGGTCCAGATTCTCACACTCTGCCTACATGTGTTGCTTCTCTTTTGGTCTTGGGTTCTCTATCACGGGGGCGGGGCATAAACCTCAGATGAGGCAGATGGCCAGATGTGCTTTCCTTGTAACCAGCCATGTCATGGGAGGCCCGATGACCACATAGTTGCTAGGTGAGGAGCTGGCAGTCTCTAGGCAGAAGTGTGGGGAATAATATGTTAGTTGGTTTGCTCCTCTGTCTTTGATTTGGTGTTTGCTTTTTTTAATTTAAATGTCACATGGTGTGTATTCCCAAAGCTTATTCTATTATCGTGTCACCATTTTTCTTAAGCAGTTTCTTCCAGGGACGTTTCATTACCTCTCTCTCTGGAATGATGCTGTCCACATGTTTTTGTTGGCAGCACGAGGAGCGGATTCCAGTGCCCAAGGAAAGCTGTGCAGGCTGCCTTTCATTAACGTGTCACTAAACATTTCTAACTATTGTGTATTATTTACTTAGAGAATAAAAAAAAAATCATGGTCCCTCGGGAGTCCCTTTCTGAACTTTCCAGAATTGACATGTGTTCAGAGGGCCCTGCTTAGAGATACTAATGCTTTTTTTTTTTTCCCCCTGTTCTGGAGAGAGCAGTGTTCAATGTGAGAGACCAATCCTCGGTGAGCGCTGTGCTTAACAGGCGAGAGTAATTAGTTCATTCGGGTTCTTGCCTGAGTGAATATAAGTAGATGGCTATGGTGATAGGGTGTGACTTTATTGGGTTTTTTTTTTTAAGAGAGAGAGGAATGGAGAGGGATAGAGAGAAACATTGATCCATTGATTGGCTGCCTCTTGCACATTCCCCACTGGCGACTGAACAGAAAACCAGGCATGTGGCCTGATGGGGAAATCAAACCAGTGACCTCTTGGTTCCTGGGTTGATGCTCAACTGCTGAGCCACACCAGCCGGGCAAAGTGTGTAACTTTAATACATTCATAGTTTAGATTATCTTCTTTTACAGGTTTTAAATTCTCATGTTTCAAAGAATATTTTGTCTCATCACATCTCAAACTCTTGGCCCTATGCACAGAATGAATCTATCTGCTCATTGCTAGATTCACAGCCCAGCACAATTTAATTAGAAACAAAACAGACTCTGAAAGGGACCTTGTAAAGGATATCATGGTTGGATTTTTCCTGGAAAATTGCCCCTCACGAAGGAGTTCTGTAGAAAAAGGGATAGATTTTGGAATGATATGTTCTGCTCTCAGGCAAGAGGGGCTTGGGGAAGAAAAGGGGGGGGGCGCCGTGTAGGGGTAGAGGTGGAGGAGTGAGAGCAGGGAAAGGGAGAAAGGGAGAGAGAATATAAATCTTGGACAGCAGGTGCTAAGATCGGAAATCTCCTTAGATTCAGTCATCCTGGCACTGGCTGTGTCTTGGGAAAAGTGACTGCTTGTAGGTATGGGTAAGGCCAGAATGAACTAAGAAGCAGAGTTGAATTTGAGTTATTGGCTGAAGCATGTGACCCAGGTGGCAGGGACCAAGACAGTATAGCATGTGGCTGTTTCCCTTTTTATATTTTTGCCCCTGGAGTTTTATTTTAATGAAGTCAGTGATTGAGCAACTGGTAATTGGTTCACGATGTCTAGATTCTCACAGTCTCCCTACATGTGTTGCTTATCTTTAAGGCTTGGATCCTCTACTTTGTTATTAGGATGGGTCTCTTAAATAAAATTCCTGGTACCTAGTACTTGCTCATTTAATGAGAACTATTATTAATATGTATATGTTTTGTTCATGAATTGTACTATTATGTATATACATTCTGATTCATACGTAATTAAAAAAAGATTCTTACATATTTTGCAATCTTTTCCAGATATAATGCTCATTATATTGGAAGCATTGGCAATTGGTTATATCAGTAACAAAAATCTTTCTGCCCACTTAAAAACGAGTATAAGATTATAAGAATTGTAACTTATGCATTGCTTATATAGGTATCATTTTACATTCACTTATAACTGGCATATGATTTCTTTTCTAGTTAGGTACAAGGTCTAAATATTAAATTCAGAGTTATCTAAAACCTATGAAAAATTATTAGACTTTTAATTGGCAAAGGAAATGAGAAAAAATTTATAAAGATAATGAAGTTAAGTAAATGTGGAAAAAATCTCCACTGGAAATGAAATAAAAGGAAATAAGACACCAATTCCTATTTAATGAAATAGCCAAGGAAAGAAAAAAAAAATGGTCAACGAGAATTTAAAAGTTTTCAAGTGACAGAGGGAGTAATGAAAATGGGAATTTTGTTTGTTTTTGGTGAGAGTACATTGTTTCAGGAAAAAAGACAAATTGAAAAGCTAATTTGATTGCATATAAACCTATTAAAAATCAAAATTGCTTTTTCACTTTGACCCAATATGCAGCTCCTGAGAATTAGAATCCTTTGTGTCAGGAAAAGGCTATTGACTAAACATGCCCCATACAATATTAGAGACACCTTAAATGTTTAAGTCTTAGGGACAGCTCAATACATTTTGCGTTCAACAAATATTCTGAAGCCAGTAAAGAAATCATCAAGACTATGAGGCCTATGAAAAACTGCTAATGGTAAACTTCTTTTTTTTCTTCAGTATATTTTATTGATGTTTTACAGAGAGGAAGGGAGAGAGATAGAAAATCAGAAACATGAATGAGAGAGAGACATCGATCAGCCACCTCCTGCACACCCCACAGTGGAGATGTGCCCGCAAGCAAGGTACACGCCCCCAACCAGAATTGAACGTGGGACTTTTCAGTTTGCAAGCCGACGCTCTATCCACTGAGCCAAACCGGTCTTGGCGTAAACTTCTTTTTTGATTCCTCACCCAACCGCAGGTTGAGAAAGAGAGAGAAATATCAATGTGAGAGAGATACATTGATCCATTGCCTTCTGTATGTGCCCCAACTAAGGATTAAACCCACAACCAGGATAGATGTTGCCAAGTGACAAAGGGATAGACCTTTATTTTTACTTATTTATTTATTTTAAAATATATTTTACTGATTTTTTACAGAGAGGAAGGGAGAGGAATAGAAAGTTAGAAACATCGATGAGAGAGAGAGAGACATAGATCAGCCACCTCCTACATGTGCCATACTGGGGATGTGCCAGCAACCAAGGTACATGCCCTTGACCAGAACTGAACCTGGGACCTTTCAGTTCGCAGGCTGATGCTCTATCCACTGAGCCAAACTGGTTTCGGCGGGGATAGGCTTTTAAATGAAATAAAAAAAATTATTTTTATTTTTTAACTTTCTTGAGACCCTAAATGCAACAGAACAGGAAGAGAAAGCCCGAGTCAACATACTGGAGCAGGAGGGGAGGAGAGAATGTTGGCAACTCAAGGCCTTGTACAGTCTGGCCTGATGCCTCCAACTTTCACGTTTAAATTACTTCTATTCAATGTTCTTAGTTCTCTTTCCAACCACCGGATTGGGAGGGTCTTACATTTACAGGGTTCCACGCTGCCTGTTTAATCAAGAGCAGTGCCCTTTTGTATGAAAGCAATGTTTTAAAAACGTAACTATCGCCAAAACCGGTTTGGCTCAGTGGATAGAGCGTCAGCCTGTGGACTGAAAGGTCCCAGGTTCGGTTCCGGTCAAGGGCGTGTACCTTGGTTTCGGGCACATCCCCAGTGGGGGGCGTGCAGGAGGCAGCTGATGGATGTTTCTCTCTCATCGATGTTTCTAACTCTCTATCCCTCTCCCTTCTTCTCTGTAAAAGGTCAATAAAAAAAAACAAACACATTTTAAAAAGGTAACTATCACTTCCATTTCTTAGGGAAAGAATTCTAGCCTTCCTGTGTTTCTGCAGTTAGGCAACTGACCGTGTCCACCACTAACCTGTGAGTCTTTAGATCCATCCCGAATTTATTCGTCTTTGTACCTTACATCTGTCAGGTGGTAGGCTCTGTATGAATGCATCTCGACGTGAATAAAACCAGCACTTGCACCTGGTCGGTCTAGCAGCTCTCCTGTCTTATCTTTTTCCTCTTTCCACCTCAGTGGCTGTCCTCTGTCCATTTGTGCAGCACCAGGCAAAATGGAGGTTTTTAAAAGACTGAGAGAGAGAGAGAGCGAGAGCAGAAAGCTGCTGAAGAATTGCTTTGAGTCTGCAGGAGGGAAGCATAACAGGAGGTGAGATAATGGATTTTAAACACTGCATAGTAAGTGTAATAAACTCCAAGCTGGGAGGACAGCAAGGGTGCTCCATGTGGGTTAATTGGTGCCCTGCCTACACTTGAGAGGAAAATAAAATCTCAACCACATCAAAGTCTCCTCCAGAAGGAAAAATGCTCATTAAAAATGCCATTTCCAGGAACCCTGGCAGCCAGACAATAAGAAGGCTGAAAAATCACCTCTGTTTGGCCTGCTGTTCCCTCAGACTTTAAACTGTTTGCTTTGAGAAGAACAAAGAAAGTATGTAGGTAATATATTTAAATTCAACTTCTTAGAAGAAGGTTGAGTCGGCTTCTCTCGGTTCAAGGTCTCCTAAACCATCAACATTTATTACCAGCAATGTGTAAAAATTCACTCTTAGATATGCCTTCGTTCCATGCTCCTAAAGTGCTTACAGCGTGGTGCATGGGTGCATCCAAGTCACACTACCCGGATGGGGAAAATGCTGAGAAAAGCAGATTGGTTTCTGTATTGAATATATATATATATATTTTTTTCTGCTAAAAGCTTTATTGTGTCATTTGGTCCCATGCATGGGAGAGGGCTTCGGGGTGGTGAAAGAATGGCTAGTAGTTTTGGGGAGAGGCTCAGGGAACAGCCAGACACTAGGGGATGCAGAGGGGCCCCTCAAAGGCCTCTGGCTCAAGGCTCCTAGTCGTGTTGCAGGGTGAGCCTGGGAAGAGAGACTTGAGCATCCCCCGGCGTTCCCACCTGCCGCCAGCCTGGGTTCCATAATTTCTATTGACCAGCCTGCGGAGGGGTCAGGTGTGGCCCATCTTCCTGATGAGTTTCCCCTCCTCACCCCGGAAGTGGTTCTCCAGGAAGTCACAGAGCTGAGGGTCTGTGAGGGGAGAATCCAGGCCGGCAGCTCCAGAAGGACCTCAGTCTGGGTCTGGTTCCAAGGCCAGGAGGGGGCCAGGCTGCGTGCTGCCCACTCATCTGCGGAGGCCTCAGCCCCTCCTGGAGGAGAACGCGGCCACGCGCGGTTTTGCATCTTTAAAAGCCGCTCAACGCCCTCAGTTTCTCCCCCACCAACCTACACCCCAAGACCACATGCCACAGACGAAAGAGCAGCCCCCAGAGAGGTAGGTGTGCGCGGCCCAGAGGCAGGCTGGCCAGGCGGTTGACCGCAGCCTCCACCTGTCTCGGTGGAATAATTCTGACGGATGTGGGGGCTCATGGCGGTTCGGCAATAAGGAGTTAAGGTAGAAAACCTCTGTGTGTTGGGGTCCCGGAGGTGGTTCTGCAGGTGGTGACGGGCTAAGACGCAGCAGAGTGGCCGGAGGCTGGAGGAAGGGGTGTCCCTCGGTCTTTGCCGTCCACACACGTTTGCAGCAGGAGACAGATCCCGGATCGCTGAGGACACTCTCTCTTTTCAATCTTGATGGGAGATTCTGTGATTCATAGATTTTTCTATAATATACCTCCTTCATCCTAGGACTGTGGATCATTTTAAGAATGCTGAGGGCAGGGAACATTATAGTATTCCTTTTTAAAAAGATTTTTATTTTGGAATAGTTTTAGATTTATAGAAAAGTTGCAAAGATGTTATAGAAAATTCCCATAAATCCTTTACTTGGCTTCTACTAACATTCTAATTTTACATAACCGTGGTTCTTCTTCTTCTTCTTTTTTTAATCTAGAAAATAACATTATCCAATACTATGAACTAAACTACAGACTTTGTTCAGATTTTATCAGGTTTTCCACTAACGTCCTTTCACTGTTCCATAATTTACTAGTAGTCAAGGACACCACCCTGCACCGAGATCGTATTCACATGTATTTGCTGGTGCCCAGGATTGTGCTCAGGGTATGTTTGCTGCGAGAACAGCCTGGAGAAAACTAGGACGGAGCAGGCAGAGACTTAGGAGGGATCGAGAGTGGGCCCGAGGGTGGTGGCTGCTGCACAAAATTCAAACTGGAAATGATTGAGCAGGGAGGCCTGCACCAGCTGGCCAGCCGGGCATCGCAGACTTCTGTCTCCGGAGCTGCAAGAGGGCGGGGGAGGCTGCAGAGCCAGTGGGAAGGGGAGACGCGAGTTCGGAGGACCCTTCAAGCAGTTTGTCAGCGAAAGGGAAGGCAGACACAGTTCAGTGATGGAAGGAGCTAAGGCTCATGAGAACAGTTTTAGGAAGAGGAATGGTGAGCTGGTTTGCAGTTCGAGAAAAGGGAAACTTGAAAAAGATGGGGAGGAAGGAAGACCCCGAGAAAGAAAGGGTGATTCCTGAAGTAATATCCAGGTGAAAGCAGGGGGAAATCGGATTTGGTGGCTAGGTGGGAAAGCTAGCCTTTGGAAAGGAAGAGAAAAACTCCTTCCCGCGGAAACAGGAAGAACGGGGGACGTGGAGCAGGAGTGGGTTGTGACAGCGGCTCTCGGAAACTGGTGAACATGGGCGGAGGAGCTGGGGTCCAGAGAATGAAATCAGCTGAGGATGTAGGGAGAGAAGGAGAGAGCTCACCAGGCTGTTTTCCATTTGGGTCTGGAGCTAATGACACATTGGTGCCACTGTAGGCTGCCAGCTCCCCCGAGGACATGCTAAGTTTCTAAAACTCACTTTTCCCTTTCCTTTCATAATATTATTACATCATTGGCCAGATTATTCACTTTGTTCTGGAATTCAGTAACAGGCCTTGTGGAATGAATAATGAATCAGTATTGTGGTGTTTATTTGTTTTTTAATCCTCACTGGAGGATATGTTTTTTTAATTAGAGAGAGAGAGAGAGAGAGAGAGAGAGAGAGAGAAACACAAAGAGAGAATCATCGACCAGTTGCCTCCCATACAAACCCCATCTGGGGATCAAACTTGCAATCTGGGTATGTGCCCTGACTAGAATCGAATCCCAAACCTTTTGGTGTATGGGAAAACGCCCCAACCAACTGAGCCACCTGCTCATGGCAGGAATAACCAATATTTTGTGTAGTAGTAGTTTTACAGCATAACCTGCCATTTCTACTTTGTTTATAGCAAATAATTCTAGCAATATTTATCCTAATAAAAACAATACTATTATCAGAATTTACTGTCGCACTGTAGTGGACATTTTACATACATCTATAAGACATCTCAGTTTCGAATTTGGGAACTGAAACTTGAGTTTTATTCTTTCAACAAATATTTATTAAGCATCTTCCATCTGTCAGGTTTCATTTGAGTCAGTTGAGCTATATCAGGGAGTAAACTAAACATCCCTGACCTGTGAAGTCACATTTTAGCAGAAACTCCAATGGGTGTCTTAGATAGTTCAGGCTGCTGGGTGGCTTATAGACAACAAAAATTCATATCTCACAGTTCAAGATTAAGGCACTGGCAGAGTTGACATCTGGTGTAGGGCTGCTTTCTGGTTTGTAGACAGCTGTCTTCTCAGTGTCCTCACATGGCTGAAGGGGAGAGGAGTTTCTTTGGGTAAGCTTTCTGGGGTCTCTTTTTAAAGGGCACGGATTCCATTCATGAAGGCTCTACTCTTATGACTTATCAGCTCCCCAAAGCCCCACCTCTATACCGCCATATTGGACAAATTGTGGTCAGCAAACTGTGGCTTGCCAGCCACATGTGTCTCTTCCACAAAATACCACACACGGCCTGGGCGAGCCTATTTTGAAGAAGTGGCGTTAGAAGAAGTTTAAGTTTTAAAAATTTGGCTCTCAAAAGAAATTTCAATCGTTGTACTGTTTGATATTTGGCTCTGTTGACTAATGAGTTTGCCGACCACTGGGTTAGAACATATGCATTTTGGAGACACACCAATATTCAGTGTATGGTAGTAAGTGATTTGCTTAAATTCACACAGATAGTAAGTCGTTGCAGTAACCTTGGCTAATTTTTGGCTGCCTCGTGTCCACTGCATCTTCCTTTGGTCATCTTTTGGGGAGATATTTTCTATTTGAAAGAGTTTTTTTAGGACTGTTTTACACAAGAGCTAAAGACTCTTCACTCCTCTTTCCCCTTGCCTCCCTGCCTCCTGAGCCCGTCTCTCCTAGCTTGCGCTGTTGAGCGCCACTCAAGACCTGGCTCCTTACCAGCTCTCTGTAGTGTGAGGGCAAGCCCAGTTCTCAAACTGACTGACTGAGCTCAGTGCAAAGATACAAATGAGTGCCCACATATTATCTAGTGTAAATATTTACCATTGACACTTCAAGCCAATGTTACAGACCTTCTGTCCACCTACCTTGACTAATATGCCATCAGAATGACTTACAAGGTCAACTTTCACTCCTGAACATGGCAACATGGGGGAGCCTGCACCCCAGTCCATATGTTGGCTCCTTCTTTTCTCACTCTGGCTCTGTCCAGTACAGCATGGGTCTCATGTGCACATGTCTGGACACTCCAGCCTGTATGTATAGGCACATTCTTCTCCCCACACACGGGCTTCTCTTGGCTATTACTTGGACCCAGGGATGCTCTCGTCCTTGGTGTGGGCTACTTGAGTGGGAGGGCCAGGAAGGAAGTCTGCTCTGGGAGAGGAAGTGACTCAGGCTATTTTGGCAGGGAATTCTAGGGTTCAGGTACAAGACACATGGTCTTGTAGGAGAAATGCTGGCTGTGGGTGAGCATGTACCCTAGACTCCAGGAAAGCATTGCTCCAGGGGAAGGGACATGGTCAGAGAAGGCCAGGGATCCACCCCCCTGAGTTTTAGGATGTCATGGTACAGTGATACCTTGAGATACGAGTGCCCTAACATACGAGATTTTTGAGATACGAGTGATTTTTGCTTTGAAATATGAGCAACATTTGAGATAGGAGTAATCGCGCGGATCGGCCGGCTGCACACGTCCCACCAGTTTACCGCATCTTGAGCGTCTCATAGTTTCCCATGCCTCAAGGTTACGGAATGAATTAAACTCGTATCTTGAGGTACCACTGTAAATGGTTGAGACAGTTTCATTCTCCTGTAATGCTGGCAATGTATTTCAGGGTAATCCTACTTTTCATCTTTATTGGAAACATTTAGAGCAATCTGGTGGTAATGGTCATCTATGTAATCAAGATGGGGAAAGAGTGTGAAATAGGATGTTTCTAATCTATTTCTCAGAAGACGATGAACATGAAGGGAATCCCATTGTCTCTGGCTCTTGAGCTACTTATGTATGTAAGTGATTTGACAAACTGATTACAAATAGCAGTATGGACTAAAATGGCAAGCACAAATGGAAAATCATTCAACTAGCACATACATGGGAGAAAGCTCCATACCGCCCAAAATATCTGGATTTTTCACGCTTAATTCTATGCAGGAATTAATGACAAGTAGCCTTCTAGCTACTCCATCTTTATTTCATTTGGCAAACATTTGTCATATATCCATTATGTTTTGAATTCTGAGTGGAAGTCTAGAGTGCAAGGAGGTAAGATGTGAGCTGCACCTTGACAAGGGATAAGTAAGTTATTACTGTCTGAGCACATTGGAGTGCTGTTCTAAAAAAGGCAAGTTTTCTTGACGGTAACATCAGGATAAAGGTAGTGTTTACCTCACAGGGATTGTATGAAGAGTAGCAAAGGCGAGGCACATAGATCAGAACTCAATAAATGTTAGCTATTCCTATTATTCTTTTGTCTGGGTAGAACAACAAAACAAAGAAGAACATGATAACTTTGAAGAACTGGGAACAGGTTTTTACACAAGAACAGTGTACACAGAGGAGTAACTGGAGATTAGTTTAAAGAGCTAATTAAGACCATATGTGTTTTATGAAGGGGTTTCCATACTGTGCCATAGGCAAGGGCGCTCACCACGTGTCTTATGAGAGGACTAATGATTGAAGAAAGTTTACTCTTCTGGTGTCATAGAGGATTATTTGGGGATGCAAGAGAGTGGAAACAGGACGATCTGCAATAATTCAGATAATGAATGAAAAGGACTGGAAGGAGGTTTTGGGTTGTGGAATGCGTAAGAGAGGACAAAGGTTAAAGTCAATGGTAGTTGGTATGAAGTGTTAGGAAAATTAAGTGACACAAATATGTAAAGGTGCCCAGCTGGCATGGCTCAGTGGTTGAGCGTTGGCCTATGAGCTAGGAGATCACCATTTGATTCCCAGTCAGGGCACATCCCCAGGTTGCAGGCTCAATCCCAAGTGTGGGGCTGAAGAAGGTAGCTGATCAATGATTCTGTCTCATCATGGATGTTTCTATCTCTCTCTTTCTCTCCTTTCCTCTCTCAAATTAATAAAGATATGTTTAAAATATACTTGCAGGTTTCTGGGTATCGCACTAGGATGGATGGAGAGACTGTCAGTTGAGATATGGGATGACAGACTAGAGAAATATTTGTGGGAGAAACCTAAGAGTTTGAGACTTGTGAGCCATCCAGCAGAGATACCCCATTGGTCACTGATAACAGAGTGATCAGGGTGGAAATACTAATTTGGTGTGAGATTATAGAGTGAGGGAGAAGAGGCTTTAAAAATGCAATAGAAAGGGAGAAGGAGAAACAAAGGAAAAAGTGAAGAATTCATGAGAATTAGAAGAGATGATGCAGAAAAAGTTAAAAGAACTACAAGGAGAGGTTAAGGTCAGAAAGTGCCAAAGATAAGATGCTAAAAGGCAGTAAATATTGAATAATGGCTGGTGGGTTTGCCAAGTTGGGAGATCATTGGTGACCTTAGTGAGGTTGAGAATTGAATAAGTAGCAACAAGAGGAAACAGCTCATTAGATATTTTTAATTGTGTTTTTTGGGGTACCTATTTTTTAAAATATACTTTTATTGATTTCAGAGAGGAAAAAAGAGATAGAAACATCAATGATGAGAGAATCATTGATTGGCTGCTTCCTGCATGCCCCCTACTGGGGATTGAGCCTGCAACCTGGGCACGTGCTCTTGATCACAATTGAACCCCAGAACCTTTTAGTCTACAGGCCGACGCTCCATTCACTGAGCCAAACCGGCGAGGGCCGGCATCTATTTTTTCTTTTTTTAAACCAGATTTGGGTATATATGATATTGGTTTTACAATAAAATAAAAATTATATGTGTGAACATATTTGTATGTCTATTTCTCATGGGGCTTTACAAAGTAGTACTTTGTGGTTAATAGCGTTCACCTCAAGATAACGAGAATGAAAGAGTGGAGGAGAGGTATTAGTAATATTTTCTTTATAAACTTTGTATGGCTTCTTATGAGTATTTCTTTTGTAACAAAAATTTTTAAAATATGAACTCACTAATAGTTGATAACTGGAAAAATTAGACTTGTGCCTCCCCCAAAATAAGATGAATATTAGTAGTAGTAATAATAAATGGAACCACTGAGCTTAAATAAACCACCCAAGAAAATGGAGCAACTGTGTGTCGAAACTCTGAAGTGAAGATGACTTTCGAAGGTCAGAAAAAGGTAAACATCTCTCAAAGGAACATTTCTTTTTTAACGAGGCAAATATTACAAAATTTTAGGAATTGATTGTAAAAACCTCACAACCAAACATGGACGAGGCAGACGGCAGCAAATACGGCAGAAAGTCTAGTATTTTTCTTAACACAGAGTGAGGGACACGCAGGCTGTTATCAGATGGGTACGGGCTTCCAGCAAGTTCTGGTCCGATTTTCTGCAGCCTCGCCGTTTCCTCTCTCCTTTGAAAGCTGATCAGGCCGGCGGGTGTGAGAAGCGACCCCTGCGTAAGCTTCCTGTGCAGCAGCTCCGAGCACAAGAGAGCGATTGTCTTTTCTCACCGGACTCACCCTCCTTCAGGACCAAGAGGGCTTATTTTTATTTTTATTTTTTTGCCTCGCGGAGTGCCAGGTTGGTCTCGCTTCCTCTCTGGACCTCGCAGCATTTCCAATTAAAATGACTGTGCTCAAAGGCAGCTCGACTCCCCCAGCCCCCCCACGACTGCAAAATATTGAAACAGAAGCCTCATTTCACCCAATCACCTCAGGTCACCCTGGAGGAGATCTTGACCGAGAGGCTCGGCCGTCCTTTGCCTTAGGATGCGCTATGTCAGCAAAGTATCAGATAGGATAGTATTTTATCCCGGTCTCTGAGATCACGCTCAAGAAGTTCCGAAGCATTTTCAAAAGCAGGAAAACCACAGACCAGCGGTTCTCAACCTGTGGGTCGCGACCCCATTTCACAGGGTTCGCCTAAGACCGTCGGAAAATGCAGATATTTACATCACGATGCATAACAGTAGCAAAATTTCATGGTTGGGGGTCACCACCACATGAGGAACTGTATGCAAGGGTCGCGGCCTTAGGAAGGTTGAGAACCACCGCCACAGACAATGATTTCAAGACAAAGTCTGAAGCGTTCCTGAGCAGATAACCAGATTCACTCACTTAAAGGGTCTAATAGACATGATTTGCCTATTTGGGAAATTCGCCTTTTCTGGCCATTTCCTGGAGCTGGAATCACACACTGAGTGGGCTTTTGCGTCTGCTTCCTTTCACCAGCATCGTGTTTCGAAGGCTCACGACCGTGGTAGCCTGCGTCACTGCTTCATTTCCTTTTTGTCCAAACGATATTCCGTTTTCCAGATGAGTCACATTTTACCTGTCTGTTCATTAGTTGGTGGCCATTCTGATTGTTTCCACTTTTTGGCTCTTCTGAATGATGCTGCTATGACATTCCCATCCAAGTAGATACCGAGGAGCGGCTGGCTCACAGGCTAACCCTGTGTTTAACTTGATGTTGAGAAACTACCAAACTATTATCCAAAGCGGCTGCATCCCTTGACCTTCCCGCTGGCGATGGGTGAAGGTTCTAATTTCTCTGTCTCCTCGCCAGAACGTGCCGTTATCTGTCTTTTTGACTGGAGACGTGCTAGATTGTGCTACTTTCCATGGCCAGTGTATGGTGTTTCCAACCCTTTGGCGTTTTTATAATTGGGCTTGACCAGTAGTGGTGTGGAAAATTGTCTACTTTGAAATTAGGCTGTTTCAATGGGCTTTTTTAATCCTGTGTTTTAGTCTCTACAAAAATGAAATGCAATACGAGAATCTTTGCAGCAGAACAAAGCCGGCTGTGTGAGAGGCATCAACTCTGAATGAACCCCATGAATGAAAATGAATGCGAACACGAACGGGAAACCTCTGGCGCAGCGCGCTCTCCGCATCCTGAGACCCGGGCTGATGCTGAAGCACGAGCCAGGGCCTTGAGGTGGTTTTCCCGTTCCTCCTGGGAGACGAGAAGGAGTCAGCACGCCCTCTCTCAAGGCTTCCTCTTGAAAAGTGAAAAATATGATTGGCAGGAGCGAGGAAGAGGAGAAGCGCCAGGCCAGAGAGCAGAGCTGGCTCCTGGTTTGGAGACCGAATTCTGACCTTTGCATCAGGACATGAGAACAGGAGAGCTCTGAGTGGCCAGTGCTGGAGGTGACGGGCATGTCCTGTCCCAGCCGGACGGTCTTGCGCTGCAGGTAACATCTGGAGGAAGGAGTGGGAGACACACCTGCTGACCTCAACGGCTGCTGCCTGTCAGCCTGCCGGAGTCATTGACAGCAGTTCTAATCCTGCCAGGGCCCACAGCCTTACCAACGTGGCTACCCCTCAGAATAATAAGCCTGTTTTGCCTAGACGCTCAGTGATTGAGCATCGACCTATCAAGCCAGAAGGTCATGGTTTGATTCCTGGTCAAGACACATGCCTGGGTTGCAGGCTCAATCCCCAGTGGGGGACATGCAGGAGTCAGCCGATCAATGATTCTCTCTCATCATTGACATTCCTCTATCTCTCTCGCATTCCCTCTCTCTTCCTCTCTGAAATCAATAAAAACATATTGGGGGGAAAATATATATATATATGCCAAAACCAGTTTGGCTCAGTGGATAGAGTGTCGGCCTGCGGACTGAAGGGTCCCAGGTTCGATTCCGGTCAAGGGTATGTATCTTGGTTGCGGGCACATCCCCAGTAGGGGGCGTGCAGAAGGTGGCTGATCAATGTCTCTCTCTCATCGATGTTTCTAACTCTCTATCCCTCTCCCTTCCTCTCTGTAAAAAAAATCAATAAAATATATTAAAAAAAACATATATATATGCCTTGCTTGTCACTTTATTGTTGCCATACTTTTCTGCATTTTGATAATGTGGTATAGCCCTCTTGCTTGACCCAAGTCCACGCTATTCCTCTCCCTTCCTTAGCCTTTCTTGTGTGCCCTCTGGAACATTTATTCCTGACTGAACAAACGCTGTTATCTTCAGTCTCTTTTCTGAATGATCCTTCTACCTCTGGCCTTAACTGAAAGAGGGTTCTCTCAGGGGGAGGCTGCTCATTCACGCAGTCTCCAGAGCTACACCGATCCACATACTCTCCGATCCTGCGCACTTGGATGCCATTCCTCCTCCAGTTCCATTGGACACTTTCCCTCGGGTGAAGTCATCCTAGCCAGCGAAGCCATCCTTTGACTCCAGATCACTCATGTCATCCCTGACTGCTGTTCCTGTGACCATCCGTGGACTGGTCCTCGGCTCAGCCCTTCTCAATGCTTGGACATTTTAAACTCGAATGACTCAGCCACCCACTTCCAGGACTACCCCTTGGCCTCATCCTCACACCAAACCTACCATCTCAGATCTTATATTCTAGTGACACACTGTTTGCCACCATCTCCTATTCAGCCTGCCCTCTTTCTTACTTGTTCTCTGGCCTCATTGTGGGCCTACTTTCTTACAACTAACATGTATAATTGTGGGGAAAAGTGAGGGTTTGCTTAAATTTTCCTGGGCTGCAACCTATGCTTATTATTCATTAGCTGTCTTTATTGTTCTCATCCCTTCGTTGTTTTGAATTCTTCTTGAGTCATTTATTTCAGGAGAGACCCGTTTTGGGCTCTTGCATACATGAGAATGTATTCTGTTTACTTTCACACGTCATGATGATTCCTAGATGCAGATTTTTTTTTTTTAATTGTTGTTTTCCCCCTTAGTCAGAAAAACACTGCCGCATGGCACTTGCTGTGGAGGAGTGTCTGGAGCCAGGCTGAGTTTTCTCTCTCTGTGTGGAGTGGACGGTGGTAGTCAGTGTTTTCCCCTCCCTGTTCTTATGGTTCCATTGGGCAAGTCCACATGGTTCTGTTGAGTCTGTGAATTCCCACTCTCTGCACAGTGCAGGCTGATCAGTTAGACTCACAATCACAGTGATTGCTTCTCAGATATGATCCTGACTCAGCCAGGCCCAATCAGAACTCCTCTGGAGTTGATCTAAGGAGTTGGAGAAATTATTGTTTCTGCTAGGGTTGGTAACTAAGTAATGTGAGTCTGAGGTTACTGGGGTTACTAGTAGCTTTCTCTATCAATCTATCTATCTACCTACCTATCATCTATTCTATCTATCTATCTATCTATCTATCATCTATCATCCATTCTATATATCTATCATATATCCTATCTATCTATCTATCTATCTATCTATCTATCTATCTATCATCTGTTTGTCATCTTTTCAATCTACCTACCTTCCTGGATAGATCTTAGATAGATAGATATGGGTAAGTAGATAGATATAGATAGGTGCAGGTATTGGTAGAGGTACAGATAGATAGATAGGATGTAAATATAAGAACAAGCAGAGGCACACAGAACTGAGAATTGAAAGAGAGAGCGCCCTGAAGATATAATCTAGAGCCCAGAATCAGCTGATTCTAAAACCAAATTCACCCAGGACTTCCCCAAATCTCCCACATTTTAGGAATCAGAAATAAATGTTTTTCTAAAGATGTTTTTATTTCTTTATTTTTTAAAAAAGATAACTTAAGTTTCTTTCTCTTGCAGCGGAGGGAGTTTTGGCCAGTAATAATGAAACCATGTTTCCCATGAATATGTGTAGGATTCTTTTTCTTATCCATGGAGTTAAAAAATAAATAGTGAAGCAGAGGTATCTTCTCAGAGGACTTGCCTGAATCTGTAAAATCAGAGTCAAAAAAGCTTTTTTTTAAATGATATTTCTGAATACTGCTTTTGTTCTGTTTGTTCTTTTATCCATGCCATGTGTTTAATATATAAGACCGATGATCTCTGCTTGTCACCTTTCTTGACATTTTGTCTTCGTGATATTTTTCTCTGGAGTCTTGAGAAAACTGCCAGTGTTTGTTCTCCATATCGCTAATTTGATAGTCCATATTGTATATTTTGGTCTTGACCTCTTTCAATGGAATTTTTGCCTCCTATTGTATTGCTTTTTTTCCTCCCTCATTATTTCTGTATCGAATTCCGATATAATTTAAAAATGTCTGCCTATTTCTCAGCCTCTGCATTGAGTCTCTAACTTTAACGCATTCTAGATCTTCTCAAATTTGTAGAAAGCAACAAGAAATTTACCCAAAGTGTTTCTTTCTGTTATGAATCTTTTTCAAATGCATACGACTCCTCTGCAGAGTATTTTCATAGATTCCTTTTTGCCCCCCTATTTATATCTTGTTGAATAAAGAGAGGTCTGTTTGCCTTCAGTGTTTACTTGTTTAACCATAAAGAGGGTGGCTGAATTATCCTTGGATCTCCTCCCTGTATGCCTGATTACTTTTAGAAAAGGCAAGGGCTGGAAGACTTATGGCAGGCATTTACATTTGCAGCCCACTAAGGTGAGGGGAGAGGACCTCCTGGAGCCTGAGCTATCACGTGGGCAAGAACTTACTGTTTATTTATCTTCTTTCTTTGATGCTGTTGTGCTGGGTGCTGACCCTCAGTGCACAGCTCTCTGGGTGGCATGGCTGTGTCTGTCCTCCAGTCTCGTTCTGCTGCCCAGTGTCTCAAAAAGAAGTCTTGCCACACCACCTCGCCCCGCTTGGTGGAAAACAGCGGGATCCTGGGATCTCCTGACAGAGCTGCTTTTGAATGGTGCTGGCCCACACCTACAAATACTGTACAGTTCTGCCGAGACCAATTTGGCTCAGTGGATAGAGTGTTGGCCTGCAGACTAAGGGGTCCCAGGTTCGATTCTGGTCGGGGGCATGTTCCTTGCCTGTGGGCACATCTCCACAGTGGGGCGTGCAGGAGGCGGCTGATCGATGTCTCTCTCTCATCCATGTTTCTGACTTTCTATCTCTCTCCCTTCCTCTCTGTAAGAAATCAATAAAATATATTAAAAAAATTAAAAAAACACAAAAACAAATACTGTATAGTTCTAAGGAGTACTTCTCTTTTCTTTTTCAATCCTCACCCGAGGGTCTTTTTCCATTGATTTTTAGATAGAGTGAAAGGAAGAAGAGGAGAGAGGGAGAGAGAGAAACATCGATGTGAGAGAGACACATCGATTGGTTGTCTCCTATACAATCCCTGACTGAGACTGGAGATCAACCTGCAACCCAGGTACGTGCCCTTGATTGGAAATCAAGCCCACAACCCTTCGGTGCCCGGGCTGATGCTCTCACCACTAAGCCACACTGGCCAGGGCAGGAAATCTTCTCTTTTATTCACCACTACCCTTCCAGCCCTTGCTCCTCCACAGTTATGAGTATTAGTAGCGTTCTGCCAGGATGTTGTTTAATTGTTTTTCTCATTAGAGGATCATAGCATTGTCTCTAGATGTTAAGTTTCCATCTGATTTTATCAGAATCATTTAGGAGCCATACAGAAGCAACCTTTTTTTTAAAAATTTTTAGCAGGTTTTTCCCTATTTTTATGTACCTTTTCCCTTTTTGATGAGGTTTGCCACAAAAAAGGAGAAAGTACCTCTTACGCCTCTCTCCCTTATTCCATCCTCCCTGTCATTGCCTTATTTACTATCTGAGCATATCTAAGGATTCATTGCAAGCGCTCCCCACTGATCACCCTGTCCTTCCTGATGCTGCCCCTTTGGTGTTGGTGCTCAGCTGAATAGTGGCTAGTGGCTCCTGGGACGTATTTTGTTGTGTTGCAATTGTGTTCAATTTCGAGTAACCGAAAGCCCCTCCTCCATCGCTTATGCAAAAAACAGTAAGACCTGGAGGTCAGCCCAATACTGGTGGGGTGACTCAATGATGCCACCAAGTGGGGTTCCTTCAGCCTGCCCACCCTACCGTTTTCAGTGATGTCTGCTGCACCCCCAGGCTGTCATGTATTCCGAGAGGGAGGCGGGGAGAGAGACAGAGGGGAAAGGAAGAGGCCCCACGAAGAAACTTCTGCCTACATCTCTTTGGCCGTGAATGTATTCATGGCCACTCCTGATGGGAGGCAGGGACATTGAGGCTTTACCTGTTACTGTCTCTATAGCCGAGACAGGTGTTAGGTCCCATCAAATGATTGAATGGATGGCCCATCCCCTGGAAACTGACCCTTAGGCCTTCACAACCGACATTCCCTCTGGTTTAGACCACATTCCACTTGCTAAGATCACATTCCATTAGCTGAGACCATTATCCTTCCCCTCTGGACCTTCACAGGATCTGGACCACCCAGAGAATGCTCTGCCCAGAAAAAGCCCACCTAGAGCTTTTCCCTGGGTGCCGGTGCCATTTGGGGGCTCAGCCCATGTGTTCTCCAAGTGACCTAATGAATGGATAACCTCTCACCACTTTGGCTTCCTGCGTTCCTCCTTGCACGACCCTAACAGCAGGTAAGGAAGAAATGGATTGGAAAAGGAGGTGAATCTGCTAACTTCTGTGTCTTCTTTGGACACTGGGCGTTTTCTGGGAGGTCTGGTCTAACATGCTGGCGTCTGCTCGCTACCTTCTTTGTTCCCAACAACTGTTCCCTACTCCTCCACACGCATGGCGTCAGAATGCTGTTTATATGCGGGATGTGTGTGTGTGTGGGGGGGGGAGGTGCAGGAAGGTGGGTGAGTGAGGGAATAGCTCTAAGTGGGTGTTTATTTCTTCCTGCTCTACCAACTCCAAACTTCAGTGTAAGTTCGTTCTACATTCCCTTACCTCCCCGCACAATTCTTTCAAGAGCAGTGGGATGTGGATTCAATAGTTGTTGAGGTTTGCACTCTGAGGTTGCCACGTTTGCTTGGATTTTACATGGATTATTTTTGCTCAATAATTGAGCTCCTTTTTTTTTTTTAAATTATAGTCCCCTTTGTGGAGGAGAGATTTGTAAATGTGTATCTGTGTTAGCGGCTTTCCCGGAAGTGTCCCTGGTTTTCAGGAGATGAGTCTGTGGCTCCAGATCTTCGGGATCTTTCTTCCCTGTGCTAGTCCCTCGGGGCCTTCTTCTTCTTCTGGGAGTGCTCTGATTGCTCCCTGCCTTTTGCAGACTTTCTAAGCGGCGTCTCCCATTTCTTTTGTGGGTCTCACTGGCCACAGCAGGTTCGAAGCTGCAGCCCAGCTCTGGAGAAGGTCAGAGAATGCTAATGGGACATTTAGCAGCGAGTGTTTGCTTGCCTTTCTGTGGAAAACAAAATTGAACTGACGGGAGGAGAAAATGCAACTCTAACTTCATGTAGAAATAGTTCCAAGTTAGGACTGCCTGTTATTTTAGTCACTGATAGATATAACTGAAGATAGTATTTTATAAGAAGTAATGAGGGAGTCGTGGGTCATAATGGTGTGCATCACCAGACACATTCCCTACTGAATACTTCTTTTGTAGCATCAATGGTAGGTTTTGAAAATGTTTAATAAATATGCATAAAGTGTATTTGCTAGAATTATGTTGGAAATTTGAATTTTGGGGACAAATTTATAATTTTCAGATATATGCTGTTGCAATTATAACACAAAAAATTTTTAATATGCATAGCTATGGATGCATCCATCCCTGTAAATGATATTATGTATTCTTGCTCCTACCACCCCTCAGGCAGTGTGATAAAGTGTTTAGAGAAATTCCTTGGTTCCTGACTCAGTTTTATCACCTACAGAATGGAGATAGCGACACATTTCAGAGTTGTTGGAAGTATCACACGGCAGGATGCTGTTTGAAAATCGCCAAGCAATGTATAGATGTAAGTATATATTATTTTGCAAACTGCTTTTTCATGTAACAAAGCTACAACACACTTTTAAAAATTGATGCATGATGTTCCATTACATGAATGCACTAGATATTTAGGTTGATATATATAACATATATGTAGGTTGATATGTATACATATATCTTTAGCTACCTACACTCTTAACAAGTTGCAAATATACGCCACTTAACAATGGGGACACATCCTGAGAAATGTCTCTTAGGCTGTTTCATCATGGTGTGAACATCATAGAGGGCGTGCCTACACATACCTAGATGGTATGACCTATTACACACCTGGGCTCTATGGTGCAACTTATTGCTCCTAGGTTACAAACGTGTGTAGAATGTTCCTGCACAAAACAACGTGAGATTAAATCAAGCAAAAGAAGAAAGGTTCAATCAAGAAGTGTGGTGAACACGAAATATATGAGGCTGCTGCCAGTGTGACATGGCAAATTGTTTTATAACAAACCCTTTTTATTTAATGAGTAGAAAGAATATACTTTAATGGTAAAAAGTATACTGGTGTAAAGGCATAGACCAGCCGAAACCGGTTTGGCTCAGTGGATAGAGTGTCAGCCTGTGGACTGAAAGGTCCCAGGTTCAATTCCGGTCAAGGGCACGTACATTTTTTGCTGGCACATCCCCAGTAGGGGGTGTGCAGGAGGCAGCTGACTAATGTCTCTCTCTCATCGTTGTTGCTAACTCTCTATCTCTCTCTCTTCCTCTCTGTAAAAAAACAATAAAATATATTAAAAAAATATATAGACCAGTCACATAGTCGTTTATTGTCATTAGCAAGTATTATATACCATACATATTGCATGTGCTATTCTTTCATATGACTGGCAGTGCAGTGGGTTTGTTTATAGCAGCATCACCACGAACATGTAAGTAATGTGTTGCACTACGACCTTACCAGGGCTATGTTGTCACTAGGCCATAGGAATTTTTCAGTTCCATTATAATCTATGGGGCTATTGTAGTATATGCAATAGGTTGTTGACCGAGACCTTGTCCTGTGCACATGACTGTATTGTTCACTATAGTCACCATTCCTTACGTTGCATCCCTAGAACTTACACTTATTTACCTTATAACTGGAAACGTGTACCTTTTGACCACCTTCAGCCAGTTGTGCTTCCCGTACCAAACGACAATCTGCTCTCTGTATGTTTGAGTTTGTTTGTTTTGCACTGTTTGTTTTTAGGTTCCAACATAAGGGAGATCAGACTGCTCTATGTATTGTTGCAGCTCATTGTAATGATTGCTTATTGTTTGTTTAATCATTCTTGTTTATAGAATCATGAAAAGCTGTTTTTTTTAAAATTATAAAACCTTATTCCCAACTTCTGCATTGCAAAAGATACTACAAATAAGATGAGGCACGAGATCTATTGGCTACATATCTTTTTACAGCATGCATGGCAAATGGGTTAATTTCTTTAAAACCCATGGAGCTTCTAGCTAAATCAGCAAGCAAATGTTAAAAACCTTAATATAATATAGGTGAAGAATATGAATCAGTAATTTTTTGAAAAAAGGCTAATATGTAAAAAGATGCTCGTTTTTAAAATTAAAGATATGAAATTAAAATTTTTTTCAGCTATCAGATTAGTAAAGATTAAAACATTTCAAAATATAAGTATGTTTGAGAATGTAGGAGAATAGACACTCTTTAAGGACATATCAATTGGTGTGACCCTTTTAAAAAAATCCTCAGCCAAGGATTTTTTTTTAAAATGTCATCTCTAAGAAGTCTTCAGCAAACTCTAAGTCCTGAATATTTTCCCCCTAAAGTTTTATAGTTTTACCTTTTTACATTGAAATCTCTGGTTCATGTTGAGATAATTGTTGTGTTACCCTGTGAAGTTTA
>JAAGEH010000226.1:1355838-1475389 GCA_011751065.1 Lasiurus cinereus
TCTCTGGTTCATGTTGAGATAATTGTTGTGTTACCCTGTGAAGTTTAGGTTGAGTTTCTTATTGCCTAAATATGTTCTGTTGTTCCAGCACCATTTCTTGAAAATTCTATCCTGCCTCCATTGAATTGCATTCACTCCTTAGTAAAAAACCATTTGGGCATTATAGACAATCTATACTGTAAAAGGGCAATATGCAAATTGGTCATGGCACCCTCACAGTCACAACCAAACAGCAGGCTGCTTGGGGCAACAAGGCCAGCAGGAGGGTTAGCGAGGGACAACCAAACGACTGACCAGCAGGCTATGTAGGGCGACAAGGCTGGCAGGAGGGTTAACAAGGGACGACGAAGCAACTGACCAGCAGGCTACATGGGGTGACTAGGCTGGCAAGGGGGACAGGGAGGGGTGACCAGGCCAGCAGAGGGGGCAGTAAGGGGTGGCCAGGCTGGCAGAGGGGGCAGTGGGAGGGGCAGTTGTGAATAACCAGACTGGCAGGGGGTGGCAGTTGAGAGTGACCAGGATGGCAGGGGGGGGCAGTTGAGGGTGATCATGGTGACAGGGAGGCAGTTGGGGGTGATCAGTCTGGCAGGGTTGGCTATTGGGGGTGATGAGGCTGGCAGGGGGGGCACTGAGGGACAACCAGGCCAGTGGCGGGGGGAAGGTAGGGATAACAGCCTGGCAGAGGGGGGCAGTTGGGTGTGACCAGGCTGGTTGAGTGGCAGTTAGGGGCGATCAGGCTGGCAGGCATAGGCAGTTAGAGATGATCAGGTTGGCAGGGGGGTCAGTTAGGGGAAATCAGGCACTCAGGCAGGTGAACAGTTAGGAACCAGTGTTCCCAGATTGTGGGAGGGATCTCCAATTGTCTGACTGGCAGTCAGACATCCCCCAAGGGATCCTGGATTAGAGATGGTCCAGGCTGGGCTGAGGAGACATCTCCTCCCCTGTGCACAAATTTTGTACACTGGGCCTCTCTAGTCTATATATATAAAAGCCTAAATGACCATCTGACCATTCGACCACCCAAGTTATGACACGCACTGAACACCAGGGGGCAGACACTCAACACAGGAGCTGCTGAGCTGTGGTGACTTGGCAGCTGAAGTTCTTGGTGACACCCCTGGAACCAGAGAGGAGGGAGCCTGATTCTGGGGTGCATCACCCGGCATTGCCCACTCAGAATCCAGGACCCCTTGGGGGATGTCGAAGAGTCAGTTTTGGCCTGCTGATCCCCTGCAGGTCAGGCCAAGGGACCCCATTGGTGCCTGAATCCATGCACCAGGCCTCTAGTACTCAATAAAGCTATCAATAAACTTTATTTAACATAAACAAAAAAAAATGGATATTTTTAAAGTTGATTTTGACAGAGAGTGGGAGGGAAGGATGGAGGGAGTAAAAAAAGAGAGAGATCAAAGTGAGAAATGTTGAATGGTTTGGATAGCAAACCCTTTGGTATATGGGATGATGCTCCAATCAACTGGGCCACCCAGCCAGGGCTGGTATGACTCTTAAAGAATCAATTTTGCAATATCTTAAAACATTTCATACAAATTTTGACCAATCACTTTCACTTCTAGGATTTTATCCTATAAAATACTTAATGCATATAAAAAAGATCACAGTATAAGGATGTTCATTGTGACATTTATGCATAAGTGTGTGTCTGCAAAACAACCAAACTGTGAATACCCTGTTGTATCTCTCTCAACATGGTAATGCTCAAGTGACATAAATTCAAAAAATGAAAATTTATACAGCAACTGAAATAATGAGACTGATTTTTGTGTACTGATTTGAAAAGATGTCTCTGATATGTTGGGAACTGCCAAAAGCAAGATTCAGACTTGCTTTTTTGCACTCCTGTATGTGACGTATGCTACCAGGCAGAAAAAAAGAGTGCTTGTACACGCATGGACAATTTCTGGGAGAATAGATAAGAAATTGTTAACACTGATTATCTTCTGGGAATTAGATTAAAGTGAAAGGAGACGGGGAGGAGTTTACTTTTGACTCTCTCCCTTTCTGTATCTTTGGAACCCTCTCTTCCCAATATTTCATTACAAGAATTTCAAAACATATAGAAAGTTTTAAAAAGTGTCCACTGAACATAAATATGCTCACCAGCTAGCTGCTATGATGATACCTCCCTATAATTGCTTTATCCCTAAATCAACAAAACAAAAAGCTATAAAATATTTTGATAATTTAGTAAGATACTAGAGTTTAGTAAGAGGGAGGTATTAGAATAATGGACTAGTATAAACTAAAAACATACATAAATTTGCTGACAGAGAAAGCTAAATAGGATAATGTGATATATCATCAGTTGCCAAAAATAGAAAGTCCAGTGTAACATATCTAAGTGACAGCAAAGTCTTGGAGGCTCTGAACTGTAGGAGCGGTTTCTGCTGCTGTTCCTCAGGCTGAGACGCCAGGCATGATGGTCCCAGAACAGAGGTGCAGGATGGGAGCTTTTTGGCTCACCCAAAGGCTTGTGCCTGCTACATGCACTGTGGTTCTCGGATCTCTGAGCCTTTGCTTCTCAAACCAGACCACACAGTCAACAAAGCTAACGATACACAGTGTGTTCATCACCAGGGAAACTTGCTGAAACTCCGTTGACCCTCATGGGCTGTATCTTTGCAGGTGGAGAAGAATGATGGCAGAGAAGTACTGGAAAACAGTTTGGATTTGAGTGAGGCCTAGAGAGGAGAGTTCTTTGTTATTGTTATTGTTGTTGTTGTTGTTTTAAGCTCCCTAATTATTCCAACTGAGCTACTACTCTGTGTGTAAACCTTGACTCAATAGGAAAGGGTTGGAGTCCAGAAATCTGAATGTTTAACAAGCGCCCAGGTGGTTTCATTGCATCGCATGTAGGTGTTGCCATATGTTGTCCTTTCCAGGGTGTGGTATACTTAGGCTCGTGGAGATCCAGCTGCTGCTGTGCCTATGGCATTGCTTTGCCAGGAGTGCTTATCTCTCTAAACAGCTTGTCCTCCTTTTCTACATGGGCTTGATTGCTAATTTCCTAAGGGAGTCCGAGGAGATGATTATTTTTGAACTTCCTGGTTGTTTGATTTGGCACCGATGCTGTGCCCCTCTCTGTAAACCTTCACAAAAATAGGGGGCATCCATGCCATCGTCTCTGAACTGGCATCCACAGGGGTCCTCAGGTGCCTTTGACTCGACGCTCCAGTTTTTTCTCCCCATGTCCTTTTTCCTGGTGTTTTTCTTGGGATGCATCTTCCCCCTGTTATCAGAGAGTGTTTGAATGCCCATCCATTCATTGTCTTGTGACTTGTGGAATGTGCTGGTAGGACTGCAGCTGTTCCATCTTCTCCTTGGAACAGGTTTTCTTTCCCTGAAGGATTAATAAGGAGGCAAACTATTTGCAGTTGCTTCGACCCTGTCTGGGATTGTTCTTTCTCCTGGGGCTAAAGGACAATCTCAGAGTTCCTCAATTTTTTTTTTTTTTCAGGGTGACAGCTGTCACGAGTTCTTCCTTGTTTATTCTTCTTTACCTGCTCTTTTTCCATGTTAGCCAATCAGTTCAAGAGAGGAATTTGTTTCTAGGGGGTCCGAGAGCTAAAAGGAAACATGCTATATCAAGTAATGAGTGAGTTGGTATCTATCTATCTATCTATTTATGTTTTTATATATCTATTTACTTTAAATACAATGCACATAGAAGCATGGAACAGACTGTCGAATTTCAGAGGGAAGGAGCGGGTGGGTGGGTGCGAAGAAATTAAACAAAGAGCTTGAACGCATTTATGCATAATCCAGGACACAGACAATAAACAGTGTGCTGAAGGCCTGGGGCTCAGGGTGGATGCGGGTTAGAAGAGGTCAATGGGGGAAAAAAGGGAGCATCTATAATACTTTCAACAATAAAGATAAAGCAAACATACAACACAAGTATACAATGGGCGTTTCTTGACCTCATCCTGAGCACCAGGCATCATGTCAAGGCTGGAGACATGAGTGAAAAAGCAGACAGTGGCAGCCATATCTCCAAACCACCCTGACAAATGCAGGTTCAGAGTATCCCGCATAAACAGGAACCTGGGAGTAAATTTGTAGGATGGGGAACAGTCACTTGTGGTCAGAATACAGGGTGTGTGGTGACAAAAGGTTCTTTGAAGACTTGGTGTTACTGTCAAAAATCTGAACCTTATTTAATAGGAAATTATTTCTTAATCAGTTTTTAAAAATGAAGATATGGAGAACACATCATTCTAGTGTAAAAATAATAAATAAAATAATGCTTCCATTTTCTTTTGTAATCAGATGAGGGAAGTGTGGTAAGAAGTATAAGGGTAGAGATAAAAAGAGAAGAAGGAGAAGAAATTTGGATTGATAGATGATCAGAAAAGAGGTATCAGCAAAGAGAAAGCTACACAGAGAAAAAGGTTAACAGATACATGTCCTAAGGGCCTAGGATAGTGTCTGGCACATAGTAGGTGCTTGTGAAATAGTTATTAAATGAAAGACAGAGTGAATGGCCATGGGAGGAAGAAAAAGGAAAAGAAATAGGAAGATGCACATCCACAGAAAATATTGAGATATTCTAAGAAAAAGATTGAGAGACAGCTAATGCAGATAGCAATATACATATTCAAAGGGAGCACATTGTAAAGGGAGATAGAGAAAGAAAGAAAGAAAGGATTGGGCTCAGAGAAGCTCATACACATGCTAGTACTCTTGAGTAAGTGATCCTTTGTGTGTGCTGTGTCTTTGACATTGTGCCAGGTGTGTGGTGATGTGGAACTGGAGAAAGTCAATGTTTTTGAGTTTCATCTACTACTAAAAAGAAAATGGAATCAAATACAGTATTCTAAAATTAAAATCTGATTAAGTTAGGCGGTAGGCCTATGGAATATTTGCTATCCTACTCTCTGTATTTAAGTATAAGTTTGAAATTTTCCATAATAAAAGAAATCTTTAAAAATAGGACAGTTAATCACCGAGTCCAGGCCCAGCTAATTCTCTGTTCCCTGCATGAAGTCACTCGAGTAAGAATTGTTCAGACATGGCAACCAATTGGATATGGGAGGCAAATGGGCGGAGAAGGTCTTGTTCGCCCCAAGGGTTGGTGTCCTGGTGACTAAGCGAGTGATTTTGCCGAATGGAATGGCAGGTTTGGAAAGGAAGCTAAGAAATTCATTTGTCAGAAACGTCGGGGGAATGCTCAAGGAACTATTTGTGGACCAGAGGAAATCTGTTTCTTAACGGAATTGGGGTTTCAAAAGGCACCATGGAGAGATCGCCTGACTGGGAGACACAGCGGTGGGAAGAAGTGGGGAACTGGCTGGGGAGGGATGAGGACAAAGGCTGGGGACCTTGGCTTACAAGTTTCAATTGTGAAGGAGGAGGAGGCTTGGGTGGAAGCCCAGATCAGGGTGTGGCAGGGACAACAGCTGAATTTGTGGAGTTATCCAGCCACAGTGTTCTTTGTGGAATGTTGGCTTTTTGGCCTTTGCAGAGTTTATTCCCTCCCAGGTGCTGGGCACAGTTGCTCAGAGCAGCTCCTGCAGGGTGGGTCAAGAGGTCAGGAACAAAGGGGTCAGAGGAGAAAGCTGGAATACCGGCCTCTGCAAAATGCACTTCTTTTTCTTGGTATTTGACAGGTGGACTCGATGCAACTTAGCTGAGAGCCAAGCCCGTCCACAGATTCTCTCAACTGTTTTCCCCGACCCCCTACGGGCCTTCCTGGTTTAAGGCATCTCTTCTTCACATTTTTCCCCCTGTGCCGGACATTTTTCTCCAGTGTTTATTTTCTAAATGACAATTTAAAGAAATAAGTACCATAACCCATTCAACGAAAGTGATTTTTAAAAATGACAAATCGCTTTACTTAGTCAAAGAAAACTTGATATTATTATGAATTTCAGATACTTCGTACTTTTTTGAGGGCTCAATTGCATTAGAAAAAATATATTTTTGATGTCTGGGATTAAGAATAACTTTTTAATTTTGTCTGCATCAAGGAAGATTTCTAATTCAGTGATTACTAATTGGTTTACAAAATCATAAATGCACTTTGTAGCTTGCTCATGACAATAAACAAATACTCTATCACCATGGATTCCAAGCACAATTAATATCATGTCCCAAATGAGTACCAGCTGTTTAGAACATCATAGGAGGAGAATGGGAGAATTCAAACTTAATTAATTATTTCCTTGGTTAGAAAACAAAATCTTCAAACAAAGAGAACATTATATCTACCAGGCCCTAACTAGCATTTTTAAGATTCCACCCACAGTAAGGCCAGTGAACATAATGCCAAGCCTTTCACTAAATTTCTGAATTACTCATATAAACTTGGAAAATTACAAGAGTAACTGAGATTGTGTCGAGATAACTGAAGTCAGAAGACTGGTCTGCTTCCTTTTCTAAGTCCCTTCCTCCCCGCTCTTGTCCCCAGTAGCATACCAAGCAGGGTTCCCGTGTTATATTCCTGTGCATTCATCCAATTCTATTTCCTTGCTGGCCTACTGGAATAGGGGATGCAATTGGAAGGATTTGCTTTGGTTTAATTTAATAAGGATTTGTTGGATATAGTATGTGGGAGGTGCCAAAAGAGATACAAAAGATTAAAAACATAGAATTCCTATTGCGGTAACAGTGTTGAATACTTCGAACTATAATATCAGAGGTAAGGTAAGTGCCATAGTTGATATCAATGAAGTGCTAAAAGGGTTAAGAGCCAATATCTCATTTATTTGTGGGAATAATTGAGTATTAAGGAGGTATCATCTGAGCTGGTTCTTTTTAAAAAATATATTCTTATGGATTTCAGTGAGGAAAAGAGAGATAGAAACATCAGTGAGAATCATTGATCGGCTGCCTCCTGCACATCCCCCACTGGAGACTGAGCTGTAACATGTATTCAGATTGGGACTAGAACCATGACCTTCCAGTTCATAGGCTGACGCTCAACCACGGAGCCAGACAGACCAGGCTGGGCTGGTTCTTGAAGACTGACTCCATTTTCATTTGGAAGGGTGCCAGCAGGCTTATAGAATGGCAGAACAACTTGATGTGTCCTATTACCATAGCTCAAATGGAAGGTGCCTATTTCCGCCTTGTTTCCAGATGATGCAAGCTGCTATAGGCATTAATGGTACTTCAGCGATTTCCATTTTCTACTTGAATTCCTTGTTTAAACGACCTATTGACATTACTACTCTGGGTGACACCTATGCCTAGAGATGTCTGCTCGTTGAAAATGAACAAACAGCTGCCAGGTATTTCTTATCTCTAATGGGTGTTCTGCAAATCCCTTAGCTTTAGCATTTTGTGTGCAATGCATTTTTGGAAAACGAATAAAAGGAATAGGAAATGATGGACACACACATCTAGGTGCTTTGTGCAAACAGCATGCTAGTCCTCTCTCAAGGGGACGCTAAGCATAGGATGTGCAGTTTGAAATGGCGGACACAGGACTGTGTGTGCCTTCTCACTCCATCTCCTCTAGGTGAAAAAATGGACTTGTTAACCTCTGCTATACTGATATTCTTAAAGTATTATTTTTCATCAGGATAATCCTCTGTTACAAAAGGCCAAAATCAGTCTGAACTGCTTAATTTAGCCATGCCTTCTCTTTTGGTGTTCTCAGAATAGTGTCTGCACTGGATCACAAACATCCTTCTCTTTTTCCACTTCCCTCCAACAAATATTCATTCATTCATTCAACAAACAAGCCGTTATTAAGCAATTCTATATACCAGCTATGATTCTATGGACTTGGGAAACTTTCACCAAGAAAACAGACAAAATCCAGACTTGATTAGGGCTTACAGACTAGTTGGGAGGAAACAAAATAAATAATAAATCCAATAAACAAGGAAATTATATACAGTAGTATGTTAAAAAGTGACATTTGTTTGGGGAAAATACAGTAGGGCAAGGGGGTTGGGCATGAGTGCATAAGCTATAACTGTAAATAGGCTTGTCCTGAGGGCCTTATTTATCTATCTATCTATTTACTTATTTTTTAATTTTAATATTTTTTTAAATCATCCATATCTCTTTATTTTTCATTTCCACTTATTTGGCATTCTAAATGTTTTTAAAAATTATTTATTTTTTAAATAAATCTTTATTGTTCAGTTTATTACAGATGTTCCTCTTTTTTTCCCTCCCATAGCTCCCCTCCACCTGATTCCCCCCACCTCCACTCCATACCCTTACCCCCTGCCACTGTCCTCATCCATAGGTGTAAGATTTTTGTCCAATCTCTTCCTGCACCCCTCACTCCTCCTTTTCCCCAAGAATTGTTAGTCCATTCCCTTTCTATGCCCCTAATTCTATTATATTCACCAGTTTATTCTGTTCATCAGAATTTTTTATTCACTTGATTTTTAGATTCACTTGTTGAGAGGTATGTATTTGTTATCACTTTGTTGTTCATAACTTTTATCTTTACCTTTTTATTCTCCTTCCTCTTCTTAAAGAAAACCCTCCAGCATTTCATATAATCCTGGTTTGGTGGTGATGAACTCCTTTAGCTTTTTCTTCTCTGTGAAGCTCTTTATCTGCCCCTCAATTCTGATTGATAGCTTTGCTGGATAGAGTATTCTTGGTTGTAGGTTCTTGCTATTCATCACGTTGAATATTTCCTGCCACTCCCTTCTGGCTTGCATAGTTTGTGTTGAGAAATCAGCTGACAGTCATATGGGTACTCCCTTGTAGGTAACTAACTGTTTTTCTCTTGCTGCTTTATTTAGAAATGAGTTAGCCTCTGGTCTTCTGGGTGTGAGAGCCTTTTGGGCAGAAGCAGCCACCAGTGCACAGGTCCTCAGGTAAGGATTTGTGCAGGGATCTCTAGGAACAGCCTGTGTGGAGCACAAGGATCAAGAGGAAGAATAGCAGGAGAGGAAGCGAGAGGTAACAGGTACAGATGGCATGGGTACCCATAGGACTTTTTAAGGACTGGCTTTCAGTGAAATGGGGAGCCACTGGAGGGTCTTCAGAAGAGAAGTGACTGTCTCTCGTTCTTTGTGCTATTGCCATATATTTTACTTCTACAAGTGTTACTGGTTTTGCTTTACACATCAGTTGACTGTTGTGGGGGTAACTTTTGGATTAATCTTTGCACTATTTATCTTTTTCCATCCTTTTACTTTTGACATACCACTGCTGGGATATTTGTCATGAGTTTCTTATAGATGGCACATTACTGGACCATGAAGGGATTTTGTTTTTTTTTAATCTACAGTGCCAATCTTTGTCTTTTAATTAATGTATTGAGATTTTAAGGGTAACTCTTATGTTAGGGCTTAAGTATGCATTTCAGTTTGTTTCCTCTAGTTCCTGTTTCTCTCTTAATCTTTCTTTTCCACCTTCCTGTGGATTACTTGAACATTATTATTTTTTTTTATTTTTAGGATTCCATCTTGATTTATTATCAAGTTTTTGTATATATCACTTTGTTTTCCTAGTGGTTACTTAGGGGTAACTTTTATTTTGATATAATTTCAAACGTAAAGGAAAGTTTCAAGGGTAATACAAAGAACTCCCTTATCTTCTTTACATGATTCAGCAATATTTTACATATTGCTCTATTTGCTTAGCATTCCCTCTACGGTGTGTGTGTGTGTGTGTGTGTGTGTGTGTGTGTGTGTGTGTGTAGGTGGGTAAATATTTCTGAGCCACTGGAGAGTAAGTTGGAGATGTCATGCTTCTTCATCTCTAAATACTTCAGTATATATTTCCTAAGGGGGAGAATAATTATCCAAATTAGGAAATTTAACATTGGCACAATCCTATTATCTAATCCAGACTCCATATTCAGATTTTGTTAGTGGTTCCAATTACATATTTTATGGCCAGTCTCTTCAATCTCCTTTATTATGAAGCAATTTTTTATTTTATTTTTTCTCATGTTTCTTGACCTTATCTTTTTTTTTAAACAATAAAGTCAATTACTTTCTGGAATGTCCTTCAATTTGGGCTTGTCTGATGTTTCTAAAGGAAATATTCACATTACTTATTTATAATAGAGGAAATCTAGAAATAATCTGTCGTGTTAGGTGTTTGTTTAAAAAAATTAAGTTTTTTTTTTTACAATGAAGATCTAATATTCCTACAGTTTTAAAAAAGGAGGAATTTTTTCCTGCAAACCAGCAACCTTTTCAATTTTTAAAATAGGAACATGTTGATTTTTTCCAGAAATATAATAAAAGAGAGTTGGATGAAGAGTCATTATGATGTAATGGAAAATGCATTGAACTGAGATGGAGGCCAAATGCCACCATTTGCTGTTTATAAGATATTGGTCAGGAGCTTCATGATTTTGAACCTCAGTTTTCTCATCTTTAAAATGAGCATCACAGTATAACTTTCCTGTCTGCTTCACAGAATTGTTTGAGGATCAAATGGAGTAATTTTTGTTGTTGCTCTTTGTAATCTTTAAAAACCGATACCAATAAAAGGCATTCTTATTTCCTTTTATGGAAAATATTTTATTGCATACTAGCGGTAAAATTTTCCTAAAATTATTTACAATAAAAAACTTCAAGCTACCAAGCATTTGAACTTCATCCTTGAAAATTTCCAGTGTTAAAATCTTTCACCAAGAGGCATACAGCAGTGAGAGAAATTAGATCAACCCCTATAACATTTGTAGCTTATCCATGTCCTCAGCTCAAATAATTTGTTTTTCTGTTTCTCCTCCTCCTTCTTCTTCTCCTCATCCTCATCCTCATCCTCTTTCTTCTTCTTCTTCTTCTTCTTCTTCTTCTTCTTCTTCTTCTTCTTCTTCTTCTTCTTCTTCTTCTTCTTCTTTCTGTTTATGTGATCAGCTATTTTTTCACTTTGAAAGAATGTGGACATTTCTTTTTTCCTCTTTAGAAATTTCCAATATGCCACATCCTAGAAAACAGAAATAAGAAAAAGCTATTAACATGCAGTTGCCTCTTTCTCCTTGAATCTGAGTTTACCTTAGCGACTCACTTACAATTAATAGAATATAGCAAAAGTGAGGTCAAGGTCAGAAAAGACAATGTGGCTTTCATACTTACCTCTTGGGATAAAGAAGCCATGATATGTCATGGAATAGAAGAAGCTGGGTCAGAAGTTTGACTACCCAAAGAGCACCAAGCTGGAGAGCAGACGTGTGGTCAGACAAGCTCCCAGCTGAAGGTTTAGTTGGTGCCTGCTATGAGACTGAGCCATCTGGGATGCCCCCGGGTAAGCCTTCAGGTGACGCTGCAGTCTCAGTAGCCATCTGAATGAACCTGCATGAGGGAGCTACTTAGCTCTGCCTTTTTTAAAAAAAAATTAATAAATCTTTATTGTTCAGATTATTACAACTGTTTCTCTTTTTTTCTACCCATAGCTCCCCTCCACCCGGTTCCTACTCCTCCCTCTGCCCTTACCTCCCTGCATTGTCCTCATCCATAGGTGTATGATTTTTTCCAGTCTCTCCCCTCACCTCTTCACTCCTTTCCCCCAGAAAATTGTCAGTCCACTCCCTTTCTATGCCCCTGATTCTATGATATTCACCAGTTTATTCTGTTCATCAGGTTTTTAATTCACTTGATTTTTAGATTCACTTGTTGATAGATACGTATTTATTGTTCATAATTTTTATCTTTACCTTTTTCTTCTTCTTCCTCTTCTTAAAGAGTACCTTTCAGCATTTCCTATAATACTGGTTTGGTGCTGATGAACTCCTTTAGTTTTTTCTTATCTGTGAAGCTCTTTACCTGCCCTTCAATTGTGAACGATAGCTTTGCTGGGTAGAGTAATCTTGGTTGCAGGTTCTTGCTATTAATCACTTTAAATATTTCTTGCCACTCCCATCTGGCCTGCATAGTTTCTGTTGAGAAATCAACTGACAATCATATGGCTACTCCCTTGTAGGTAATAAACTGTTTTTCTTTTTGCTGCTTTTAATATTCTCTCATTGTCTTTTGCTCTTGGTATTTTGATTATGATATGTCTTGGTGAGGTCCTCTTTGGATTTGTTTTGTTTGGGGTTCTGTGTGCTTCCTGGACTTGTAAGTCTATTTCTTTCACTGGGTGGGGGAAGTTTTCAGTCATTATTTCTTCAAATAGATTTTCAGTATCTTGCTCTCTCTTTTCTTCTGGCACCCCCATAATTTGGATGTTGGTATGCCTGAAGTTGTCCCAGAGGCTCCTTACACTATCTTCACATTTTTGGACTTTTTTAAAATTTTTGCTTTTTCAGTTGAGTGTTTTCTGCATCTTTGTATTTCAAATCTTTGACTTGATTCTTGTGATCCTCTAGTCTGCTGTTAGATCTGTGTATAATATTTTTTATTTTAGTCAGTGGATGTTAAATTTCTAGTTGGTCCTTTTTCTTTTTAAAAAAATATATTTTATTGATTTTTCACAGAGAGAAAGGGGGAGGGATAGAGAGCCAGAAACATCGATAAGAGAGAGACATCGATCAGCTGACTCCTGCACGCCCCCCACCGAAGATGTGCCTGCAACCAGGATACATGCCCTTGACTGGAATCAAACCTGGGACCTTTCAGTCTGCGGACCGACGTTCTATCCACTGAGCCAAACCGGTCTCGGCTAGTTGGTCCTTTTTCATATCCTCTTGGGTCTTGTTAAATTTATCGACCTTTTCTAGGAAATCATTGAAAAACCTTATAACCGTGGTTTTGAACTCTATATCCAGTCATTTGTTTTTTCTCCATTTCTTTCATTTGTGATCTGTTCCTTTGTCTTCGCATTTTTGCTGCTTCCCTGAGTTGGTAGAGTAGCTTTGTGTGCTAGATATCCTATATGGCACAGTAGTTCTGCCTCCCCAGTTCCCTGAGGTGGACACTCTTGGTGCTCCCCTTTGTGGACTGTCTATACAGCCTTGTTGTAGTTAAATCTTGATTGTTGTTGGTATCACTGGGGGGAATTGACCTTCAGGCCAATTGGCTGTGAGGATCAGCTGTGTCTATGCCAGGGAACTTCTGTGCTGGAGTCAGCCTTATGAGACAAGACTTGCAAAATTGCAAAAGCCTCTGCTGGGCTTGGATGGGGCGGAGTCTCAGAACTGAGCAGACAGTCTTGGCTTACTGTCAGCCTTGCCCTATGAGGCCTCTGGACCTCATTTTCCCTCGGTAATCCCTGCAGCCCTCTCTGAATTCACTTACCTCTGCCTTTTGTGGCTCCCCTGAATTTCCGTGTACTCCTCCCTTTTCCTGACTCCCCTCTATGAGTCTCGCCTAGAACTGAGGTTCAGTGCAGTTGGAATTGGGGTTCAGTGCAGTTGGGAGACCATCTCCCTTCTGCTAGAGGAAGCCAGCCAGACACTCTGCTGCCCATCCTCTCCACGCATGTGTCTCTGTACTTCATCTTTTTGTAGCTCCTCTGAGTCTCCGTGAGCCCCTCTCTTTCCTTCTAGTTGTAGAATTTCCACTCAGCCAGCATCCCTGTGGTTCTGGATGATGTCTGTTCTGTATTTTAGTTGTAGTTTTGAAATTGTTGTGTGAGGCAGCAGTTTAGGTGTTCACCTATGCCCTTAGCTCTGCCTTTCCTAAATTCCTGACACTTAACACTGAGAGCAAAATCAAATGATTGCAGTTCCTACTACTAAACTAGGGAGTAATTTTTACACAGCAAGAATGACTGGAAAAATCCTATGGCTGCGTGAATTTTAACGAAAAGTAAAAGCAAAAGGTTTCAAGTGTCATTGTGATTCTAAGAGAATCCCAGAGCAGCAGTGCCTTGCCAGAATCCAGTCTTGCATCTCACACATCACTCCCTGCCCCTGGATTATGTTCTGCACCAGCCCCAAATCTTAGCAAGCCAGTGTGGTTCAGGTTTTTCCTGGAGTTCTTCGTAATTCCAGTAGTTTCCAGCTCTATAAAATCTCCATGAGGAGTTATTGTTTAAAACTAACAGGAGAAAAGAATATGCATTTGCTCAAAGCCACCAATTGGATTTTTAATTCTTTTGATTCTCTCCAAGAATAAGATACAAGATTCTTTCCTGCTGAATAAGAGACTACAAATCATGGTGTAACTGACTTTTGCTGTCTACGTGGGCTCAACATTTTTCTTTCCTTCTCCCTTTTTAAATTTGCTTAGACTTGCCTTCCTTGGGTTACCATGGAGGCAGGAGGAACATGTAAGAAGATTTTTTTCTTGACAATTGTATAGGCCTTTCACATTTTGCTTCCATTACCATTCTGGCCAAACTTTAAGGAAAACCTATTGCATGATTTAATGAAAATGTCATGAACCAATACTAGAGAACTTTCACAATTCAATAACTATTTGAGGAGAGGCAATGTTCTTTCCCCCCCTTCCTTCCTCCCTCCCTCTCTCCCTCTAAACTTTCCCTTCCTTTTTTCCTTTTTTCCCATTGATTTTTAAAGAGAGGGGAAGGGAGGGGGAGAAACAGTGGAAGAAAGAAACATCCATGTGAGAGAAACACAACGATTGGTTGCCTCCCGCATTTGTCCCGACTGAGCCCGGTATCAAGTTTGCAACCGAGGCACATGCCCTTGACCAGAATCAAACCTGGGACCCTTTGGTTCTCAGGCCGATGTTCTATCCACTAAGCCAAACCAGCCAGAGCTCTGCCTTTCTTTTTGTTATTTCTTTCTTGATACAAGAGACCCCATCTCTGGCATTTTTGGCACCCCCTCCCTTTTTTTTCACCCTAGAATTAAAATTCATATATTCCTTATTCATTTATTTATTCAACAAACAATTATTGAGCATCTACCATCTGCTTCACAATGTTACTGCTATGGGGAATACCTGAGTGAACAGCATAAAATCCCTGGCCTAATGGGGATTGTATAAATTAGTTGGCATAAAGTGCTGGGCAGAAGAAGGAAGGACAGTGAGAAGGACAGGTGTAGGGATGGAGCAAAGCTCTTTTTAGGTGTATCATAGTCTTTTATTTTATTTTATTATTTTTTTAAATTTTATTAATTTTTATTAATTTTTTATACATATCTCCCCATTGGGGGGGGGGGGGGCGGGGCTGACCTGACCCCCCAGTGTCTGTGAACATGGGGTATGCCTATATGCAGGCATACAAGTCCTTTGATTGATCACTTATCTACCTCACCTAACTTTAATCTTTCTGCTGTAATTTCACAGTCTGTTTGATGCTTTATGATTTTTGTCCTCCTGAGAATTATCAGTTTACTCCCTCTCTGTGCTCCTGATTCTATTGTATTCACCAGTTTATTCTGTTGATCAAATTTTTAATTCACTTAATTTTTAGATTCACTTGTTGATAGGTATGTATTTGTTGTTCATAATTTTTTGTCTTTTACCTTTTTCTTCTTCCTCTTCTAAAAGAGTACCTTTCAGCATTTCATATAATACTGGTTTGGAGTTGATGAACTCCTTTAACTTTTTCTTCTCTGTGAAGCTCTTTATCTGTCCTTCAATTCTGAATGATAGCTTTGCTGGATAGATTATTCTTGGTTGTAGGTTCTTGTTGTTCATCGCGTTGAATATTTCTTGCCACTCCCGTCTGGCCTGCATCGTTTCTGTTGAGAAATCAGCTGACAGTCGTATGGGTGCTCCTTTGTAGGTAATGAACTGTTTTTCTATTGCTGCTTTTAATATTCTCTCTTTGTCTTTTGCTCTTGGTATTTTAATTATGATGTGTCTTGGTGTGGTCCTCTTTGGATTCCTTTTATTTGGGGTTCTGTGTGCTTCCTGGACTTGTAAGTCTATTTCTTTTACCAGATGTGGGAAGTTTTCAGTCATTATTTCTTCAAATAGGTTTTCAGTATCTTGCTCTCTCTCTCTTCTTCTGGCACCCCCACAATTCTGATGTTGGTACGCTTGAAGCTGTCCCAGAGGCTCCTTACATTATCTTCACATTTTTGGATTATTTTCTCTTCTTGCTTTTCCAGTTGAGTGTTTTAGGCTTCTTTATATTTCAAATTTTTTACTTGATTCTTGACTTTCTCTAGTCTGCTGTTAGGACTCTGTATAATAGTTTTTATTTCAGTCAGTGTATGTTTAATTTCTAGTTGGTATTTTTTCATCTTTAGTTGGATCTTTTCCATCTCTAGTTGAATCTTTTGCATCTCTAGTTGGTCCTTTTTCATCTCCTCTTGGGTTTCACTAAATTTATCCATCTTTTCTAGCATATTCTTGAAAAACCTTATAGGCGTGGTTTTGAACTCTATATCCAGTTGTTTTTTTTCCCTCCATTTCTTTTGTTTGTAATCCCTTCCCTTGTCTCGGCATTTTCACTATGCCGGGGAAACTTCTGTGTTGGATTCAGCCTTATAATGCCAGACTTGCAAAGCCGCAGAAGCCTCTGTTGAGCTTGGGAGGGGTGGAGTCTCAGGGCTTAAGGGACCACTTTGCCTTCCAGTCAGCCCCGCCCTCCACGGCCTCTGAGTCTCACATGACTGGGTAATGGCTGGAGCAGTCCTTGTGCGTGTGCCCGCAGTCCCTCTAACTGCTGCCTTTCCGGCTCCCCTGCACACCAGGACCACACGAGTCTAGGTCTCCAGGGTTTCGCCCGAAACAGAGGCTTAGTGAAGTTAGAAGTGGCACAGTTCGGAGGGTCTGTCTCCCGCCCACTCGTGAAAGCCAGCAGCACAATTAGCAGTCTGTCCTGCGCGCAGCACCGTGTGCGTGCAAGACCGGACCTGATCTTCTGTGACTCCTCTAAATTTCCGTGCACCTCTCCCTTTTCACAGTCCAAACTCCCCCCGTATGAGTTTCGGCTGGATCTGGGGTTTAGTGTCGTAAGATAAGGGGTTCAATGCCGTTGAGAGTCTCCCTTTCCCTCCCGCCAGAGAAAGCCAGCCAGGTACTCCGGCACCCGCTCTCTCAGCGCGCATCTCCGTACCTCGGCTTTTTGCAGCTCCTCTGGGTCTCCGTGAGCCCCTCTCTTTCCCTCTAGTTGTAGAACTTCCACTCAGCCAGCTTTCCTGTGGTTCTGGATGATGTCCGTTCTGTCTTTTAGTTGTAGTTTTGAAATTGTTGTGCAAGGCAGCAGTGTGGGTGTTTACCTATGCCACCATCTTGGATTCCTCTCCTTAGGTGTATCATAGTCTTTTTGATGGAGTAACATTTGAGCCAAGATCTGAAGGAGATCCTGTTACAATTGTACGTAAAGGCCTTTCACATTTTGGAGATGCCCCATCTCCAAAGATTTCCATGTTGGAACCTTTGAAACCTGTGCCTATGTTAACTTTAATGTGAAAGAGACTTTGCAGATGGGGTTAAGTGAATGATCTTGAGATGGGAAGATTATCCTGGGTTATCTAGATAGACCCGATGTAATCTCAAGGGTTCTTACGAGAGGGAGGCAGGCAGGCAAGTCCATCAGAGGAAATGTGATAGTAGACACAGAGTCAGAAGTTTGAAGATGCTCTGCTACTGGCTGGAAGATGGAGGGAGGGGCCATGAGCCAAAGAATGAAGGCAGCCTCTAGACGCTGAAGAAAACATGGAAATGGATTCTCCCCTGGAGTTTCCACAAGGAATGCAGCCTGCTGGCACCTGAGGATTTGTGGCCTCCAGGACTGCAAGATAATTAATCTGTGCTGTTTTAAGCCACTAAGTTTGTGGGAATTTGTTACAGCGTCAAAAGGACACTAATATAGCCATGCAGACACAAGGTTTGCAGGTAACCGGGGAAAGAGAAAACCCAAAGGAAAGAATAGCATGTGCTAAGGCCTTGAGGAAGAAGAATGCAGGATGGATTAAAGAGCAGAAATGGGTTAGGTGAGTCGGGGACAGAATTTAAGAGTGTCAAGAAGTAATAGTCTTGTGTCACGACTTTACCCACCATAGATGTTTTCCTATTTTGGCTCCCCTTCCCACCCCCATTGGCGAGATTTTGAGGCCACTACAATGTCTTTTGTTATTGATGGTGGTGGTTATGTTCTATTTTTTTAATTTTTAAAAATGCCTTTGTGAGTAACATCTCTCTGCCCCTGAAAATGTGTAAGATATTTATTTTCTTCATTCCGGTAATTCAGAAATTTTGGCATGGGCCTCTTTTTGGTAATTTTTCTTAGAACATGTTAGTTGGTTTTGATATGAATGTTCTAATATTCATGTTTTTACACTCAGGAGGGTTATGACATAATTTTGTTTTTATTTTGTTGGTGTGACCATTGCTAATTATTTGATTAGATTTTCTTCTAAGGCTTCTATATTTATAACGTCTCCCATATTTTTTTTTATCTCCTTGTCCTTTGCAGCAGCAACATTTTAGGCAGGTTCTTTAAATGTCACACCCATGGAAAAATGAATAATTTGATGTGTACACTGCATTCTTGCTTTGAAGCAGCTCATAGCTATTTGCAGACTTTTCATCCATTTTGAAAGACTCCCTGAGGAAGGAAGGAAGGATTTCTATCTCTATAGACAATCGGTTGTCGGGGGTTACAGATGGACATTCAGGCACTCTTGACTCTGTTTTTCAGCCCAGATCTATCCCACATTCTCTGTTTGTTTGTTTTTTTCTTTGTGTTATGCTGGTTTAATATCACCAAATAGTCTTGCCCCAATAACAAGGATGATTTCTCCCTGCTACAATCTGTAGAGACACAGTATACTGCAAAATAATGGTACTCAATTGCAAACATTTTGGGTACTGTCAATTTCCATGAAATTTTATTCTGTCCAAATTCTTGACAGTGTAATAAATGTCCAGAAAACATTTCAAGCGTAGGGGAGGTTTCCAGACAGTTCTCCGTCATTTTCTCAGAATCATTCAAGAATGTGAAAAGGATATAGGTAATTTCTTAAAGCACCTGTACTCCATACACCATGAGGCACTCTCTATCCTAAAAAATAAACAAGGGTAGCAGATAATTTCTCCTGCTTTTGTAAATACAGAAGCTGGCATCCCTGCATAACGGCTCTGGTTGGTGAAAGCTGATGTGACTGCTCTTCAGGAAGTCGATGTTTCGGTTCAGGTACTGCTAGAGTGTATGTAGCCATGGAGTTAACCTTCGCCGTCAAGCACATTTTTGCATTCTACCATCCTTAATGCATATGTACCTCTTCTTTAGCCTGGGCCTTCTTCCTGTGTTTGGTCTCTGTCATTTATAAAGAATGTTGCTAATGTTCAGCCAGAAAGCTTTGTCACAGGAAAGAGTGGTGACAACTGGAATTTTACTCTGAGAAAGACAAGAGAGGATTTCTACTCTCCTTGGCTCTTTCAAAAGAGCTGAGATATTGAGGAATTGGACTCACCCTGCAGAGCCTCAGGGACATATATGCATTTTACTTTGAAACAATGCTGAGAGAGAGAAAGAGAAACAGAGAAATAGACATTGTTGGCATAAAATGCTACTTTGGAGAAGGATAATTTTAGAGTGTGGTGGATTTAAAACACTAACTTATCTAATTGCCTAATTAAACTAACTGTTAAGTCATTAAAAAAAATTTTTGGTTCCTTTTTTTTTGGTGACCAATACACCCATTTTTGTTGTTGTTAATCCTCACCTGAGGATATTTTTCTATTGATTTTTAGAGAGAGTGGAAGGTAGAGAGAAAAAGAGAGAGAGAGATCAATGTGAGAGACACATCAATTGGTTGCCCCCCCCATGTGTCCCCTGTCACCGAGGTACATCCATGCCCTTGACCAGAGTCAAACCCAGGACCCTTCAGTCCACAGGCTGATGCACTATCCACTGAGTCAAACTGGCTAGGGCCAAATACACCAATTTTCAATGGAGATGTGCAACCTGTGTCCCTGAGTCGTGATTGGGTACTCATCCTGTAGCCTCCAGGTGCCTTTCTGCCTGCATTCCCACCCCATTCTTCACCACTCCTCATTCATTCATCCCACCAAAAGCTCCTTCTCCATTTAGCATCCGTGTGACAGAGAATGGGAAAGGGACACACAGAAATCCTGGAATCCCAGGGCTGCCTTGGGATAAATGCCGGGATTGACGAAACAGCCCTGAGACCTGAGGACATAATTGATATTTCTTACATAAAGTATAGTCTCTACTGAAGGCATTAAGGAACAATGGACACTTGTGCACCATTGCCTGCGGACCTTTCTAGTGTCTGCCTCAGGAATCCCACTGGTCCATTCTTCTTCTTCTTTTTTTAAATGACATTGAAACATTGCTTCCGACTTGGAATAGCATAACATTTAACAGTGACAACAGTGGAACAGGAGCAGAACCCGGACTCGTGATGCCACCATTCGCGTACCATATTACAGAGGAGTTATTGCCAGTGCCATACTGGCCAAGCAGTCTGGCAGCCGTAAGAGCTCCTCACCTTCACAGCGTCTTGATTGGCTATAAAAGACCTAGAGGCAAGGCAATCCCCTGCCGCGGCTTCCCCAGCCATGCCCTGGTTTACCGTGGTTGTCCCAGGGCAGTGATCAATTATGTCCTGGTTGGGATGATGAATTATATTTAATCACCCTGTTTATAAAAGTCTCCCTCCCTCAGGAATCATTAACCCAGGAAGTCTCTCTAGATTTTTAAATCTCTAGCTAGTTTAATCTGCATTCCCTAAGGTCTGGGCAGGTGTTTTCTGCGTGTTGGGTTTGCTTGTTTTCCACTCATGCCTTTTGAATCAGTCCTTCGGGTTTCCCATTGCCTCTCGAGTATGGCCTCATCTGGGATGCCGACTTCAGTTACCTTTTCCACTATGAACATATGAGCAGGAAAGCACTATATATATATATATATATATTTTTTTTTTAATTCGCTATTCTATGATTAGAATCCCAAATGGCCCATACCCAGAATTACAAGCCTGGTACATTGTGGAAATTTGTAATTGCCAGGGGAAAACTCATGATGTAATAGTAAGTAAAAGAAGGCTATAAAACTGTTTCCATATGAGGTACTAATGATGATTTTTTTAAAATAACTATGACTGGAAACATAGCAATGTGAACTGGTAACAGTTTTTATCACTTCATAAGATTATGAATCAAATATTTCGCTTTATATTCATACAAATTTTTTTGATTCCACATTCTATAGGAAGCCAAATCATCCTATATAATAAAAGGCTAATATGCAAATTGTCCCATCGGGAGTTCGACTGGGAGACCGGGAGTTCGTTTGCTCACTGTGGAGTACACTGACCACCAGGGGGTGGTGCAGAACATGGCAGGTGACCAGTGGCAGCAGCGGGGTGCTGAGGGAGGTAGGGAAGGGGGAGGCCAGGAGGTGGGGAACCCAATTGGCCCTGATTGCCGGCCAGGCCTGGGGGATCCTACTGGTGCATGAATTTTGTGCACTGGGCCTCTAGTATTTTATAATCAGAAAAAGAAATGTAAAAATAATGCAATGGTGTCCTGGCTGGTGTGGTTCAGTTGGTTGAGTGTCATCTCATGTACAGAGCTGGACAGTTAGCTACCCCGTCAGTGCTCGATCTCCAGTAGGGGGCATGCACGAGGCAGCTGATTGATGGTTCTGTCTCATTGATGTTTCTCTCTCCCATCTTTTCTCTAAACATCAATAAAAGCATATTTAAAGTAAAATAATGCAATAGTGTTAGTTATCTTTTTTGCCTGAAGGAGTTCAGTGTCCAGAAAGTTCTGGAGGTGGCCCATCAATCCTTTAGTAAATGGATTTTATTTACGTATGAAAAGAGACAAAGATTTCTAGGCTTCTTTGTAGCAATTTCAGTGTTTCTTCCAGAGAAAGGAGAGCCAAGGTCTCCTTATTTATTCAGTAAACCTCTCACTAGAAGGCCTTTAGGAACTCCTAAATTTGTCAGTGAGCCCAAGGAAATTTGACTGGGGGCACGAACATCACCTGATGGTATTTCCTCTTCCTATTTCAAACACTGGGCTACGTTATCTAATCCAGACACAAACCAGTAAGTTAAGCATGTGGATGATCTCTGAGCAACTCAGAGTACAGTGGTACCTCGAGATACGAGTGCCCTAACATACGAGATTTTTGAGATATGAGCCATCGAGCGAGCGATTTTTGCTTTGAAATCCGAGCAACATTTGAGATAGGAGTAATCGCCCGGATGGGCCAGCTACACACGACCCACCAGTTTACCATGACTCCAGCGTCTCATAGTTTCCCACGCCTCAAGGTTACGGAACGAATTAAACTTGTATCTCGAGGTACCACTGTATCTTAATTTTCAATTAATTTTCCAGGACTGCCGGGCTGTACCCAGTGCAGAGGGTGTCGGTCTTACCTCCAAATGCCAGGTGGAGAGAGGGGCCTGGTCAGTTGGATCAGCACATTGGCACTCTTGCTCTGGCTTTTGCTGTGTCGGTGCTGTGGCCAGGCTGGTCCTGCTCCACCGGATGGGTGCCTGTCTGCAGCTGAGGGAATGCTCTGGAAGGTCTGGGTTCCTGCCAGGGCTGCAGTGGCCCCAGCTGGGCTACCACAGGCAGTGCTGGTCGCTGTTCTTCTGTCAGCTCCAGGCTGTGCCAGAGGGGCCAGCTCTACAGGGCTTCCTATCTCAGCCCAGGCTGCTGCCTTTCTCCCCCAAACAGGCCTGTCTTGAGGCTCCACCGCCGACTCAAGAAAAACTAAATATTTTTTTTTTCTTCTCTTTCTTGATGATTTCTCCTTCGGTGTACTGACTATCACTCTCTTCCAGCATCTCTTGCTCAGTGGCACCCTGGTCCATCCCCGATTTCCCTGGCCTTGCACTTTGGGGGGACAGAGGCTGCAGTATCCATCTGTAGATGCTGGGATTCTTACACAAAATGATACACTCTCTACCTAGAGCTTTCAGGGAGGATGGGCAACCTTTCCCCCATGGAAATATAAAAGCTGGCTTTGTGTCTGCATAATAAGAGCAGCCACAAAAGTGAACTTTCACAGAATACAGACCAGCTCATAGGGGACTTCTTTCTAGATCTCTTCTTCTACCCACACGTCACTCCAGAATAAAAATATAGCAGAGCCCAACATAGCAAATGAAGTAGTCTGAGCCTCATCAATCACCCCCATTAGAGTTATCATATTTTATAAATTCCAAGACAGCACTGACAGAGGGTGAAGGACTGTTTGATGTTCCACTAAGAAAAATACAAAAGCAAGCAAGCAAACAAAAAACCCTTCACCAAAGAAACTATACAGCATGATGGGTTTTAACACCCATCCCAATTCCAGAGATGTTAAAATATGAAAAGCAAAGCAAAGCAAATCAAAAGCCTCCAAACCTGTGTCTTTGAGTTGAGCAGCGATAGATGACTTTGCCATGAGTAGGAATTAAAGAACCTACTCTCTCAGTTAGTGGTTAGGAGACTAACCAGCCAGATGGCTGGCATCCTGCAGATTTAGAGGGAGGTTAAAAGGTTGGGGGTAAGGAGGCGGGGAGGAAAGAATAATGAGGCAGCTTTATTTGGTCTGCATTAAACACAAGCATGTTAAATTCATGAGTGAGAAACACCCTGCTTTAAGTCTTTGTTTCAGACTTGGAATATATATATTTCTCCCTTCTTTCCATCTGGACTTTGTTGAAAACATCAGGTCAAGCCAGCTTGAAAAACGAAAAAAAGTACAGTGGAGCTACCTTCTACGGTATGACATCATGTCTCCGCTGTTTCTCATTATAGAACTGAGTTTCAGATGTTAAAATCATATCCTCCTCAGCCTCTTTGCTTTCTTCTTCCCCTCCCCCTCCACAGTCCCATCTTGATGGAGTTCCATTGTTTCACAGTTGAACCACAGTGCCAGACACACAAAATTATTAACGTGGCAGAGGAAAAATACATCTTATGAGTAAGAATTATTATTTTTAACTTTCCAGTCTTACCCTACATTCAAAACATTATGTTTTATAAAGTGCCAAACTATGAATTTGCTAAAAAGCATGATCTAATTTCTTAGCGATATATGTGAAATTGTAACATAATTGACAAAATAATTTACACAGTTTTGTTTATGAAATTTATAAAATGAGTAGTGACATAATTAAAATAACTTTTAAAATAGTGGAAACATGTCACAATAATAGAATGATGCTTGTCTTTCCACTGGAAAATATAGAAGGGCTATATTAAAGTATTTTTAAAAAATCTTTATTGTTGAAAATACTACTACCCTTTCCTCCCCATTAACCTTTCCAGCCTGCTTCCTATATTAAAATGTTGGCAATATAATATAGTGTTTCCAAAATCTTAGTCTTAAAAACATCCAAATTTTATTATTGCAATTTAGTTAATTTTTTCGTTCAGGAATAAGAATTTATAGTGAAACTACAACTTGAAATATACTCTAGTTATTTATTATTATTTGAGTAATTATAGCTCCTAACATTTTATTAAAGAGGCACATTTGTGCAAGGTACTTATTAATGTCAGTAAAAAATAGCAAGTAGCCATTTCTAAGATAAGTTACATTTTACAGAATTATATCCATGGGATATATGAAGCTGATATCTTCCGTAAGTCTTTAATCTCTAAGCATCTATCCAGAATGAAGATGTAGAAAACTGGGAAATGGGTAAGAGAAAAGCGGTAGAAGTGTGGATCCTGGGAGGAATGTAGCTGATCGATAAAGTGCTAGAGCTAAGAACAGACAGGAAGAACCAGGAGAACTGATTTATAAATAAGCATAAAACTTGGTCCTCTACAAAGAAAACACACTCTTTTTCAATACATGTGGATATTTAAGAACTATATAATTATGTATTAAGATTATCAATACTTTTAAGAACTAGAAATAACTAAAATCTCATTTTTTTGATCCACTGGAAAGATATTAGAAATGGAAAATAAACAAATCAGCTCACTGGAAATATGTTTAAAATTCTGTGGTAGATATTTATCCCTGTTTTATTTTTTATTTTACCTGTTAATAGAATTTTTAGTTGGGCACATGGCCAACCAGGGAAAGACTACATTTCTCAAAATCCCTTTATTCTAGATGTAGCCATATGACTAAATTCTAATGTAGATGGCAGGGATATGTGCAATTTACACTTCACAAATCATTTCCTTTCTTATGCGTCTGTGGGAACTGCCAGAGTGATCTGAAATTATGAAGTAGAAACTACCTACTGTGGAAACTGGTGGTATAGCAGGATAGAAAAAGACTAAACTGCCTTTTGCCCTAGATGCCTGCATGGACACTCACCTTATCTTAGCCACAGTCAATTAGGTCCGCTCATAGCAGCCAAATCAATTTCTTTTTCTTTTTTTCATATTTATTTTTTATTTTTTTAACTTTTTTAAATTTTATTTTTATTTTTTATTGTGTTACATGTATACATATCTGCCCATTGCCACCCCCCTTCCCAGGCATACCCCAACCCCCCAGGGTCTGTGTTCATTGGTTATGCTTATATGCATGCATACAAGTCCTTTGATTGATCTCTTATCTACCCCACCTCTCCTTCAACTTCCTGCTGTAATTTGACAGTCTGTTTGATGCTTTACTGCTTCTGTGTCTATACTTTTGTTCATCAGTTTATAATGTTCCACAAATGAGTGAGATCATGTGGTGTTTCTCCTTCATTGACTGGCTTATTTCACTAAGCATAAGGCTTTTCAGTTCCAACCAGGTTGCTGCAAATGGTAAGAATTTCTTTTTAATGGCAGCATAGAATTCCATTGTGTAGATGTACCATGCTTTTCTGATCCACTCATCTGCTGACGGGTACCTAGGCTGTTTCCAAATTGTAGCTATTGTAAATTGTGCTGCTATGAACATAGGGGTGCATAAATCCTTTCTGATTGGTGTTTGTAATTTCTTAGGATATATTCCTAAGCGTGAGATTGCTGGGTCAAATGGGATATCCATTTTTAGTTTTTTGAGGAAACTCCAAATCAATTTCTGACTAATCCGTCTCTTTCTGTGAGTTAAAAGGAAAAAATCTGAAGCGAAGATAATTGAAAATAATCACCGTATAATGATCATGATCAGAACACTGAGTATAAGATATTACACAGTGGAAGCTAAATATACCTACAGTGCATTCTTTCAGTGCAGTTCTATTAAATTAGAAAGAAGGAAAATAAGCCAACAATAATCAGGAAGTTGGATAACAATCAAATTAATCACAGGGAATCAAGAGAAAAGAATTAACAATAAAAGCAGAAATTAATCAAGACAGATAAAACAGAGAAACTGCCTATCAAGTTCACCTTGTACAAAACACAGTATTATGAATTAAAATGGGAACAAATTCTAAAAGTTATAAGTTGACAAGAGAATAGGATATTTAATACTAATTAGTATGAAAACAAGCAGTTTTGTAGGAAAATATATATTGCTCAAATTGAGTCAGAATAAAAAAAAATTGGGTAGGCTGATAACCTGTGAATTAACTGAAAAGTGTTGCAAAGAGAATTATCTCTAGGACAGATAAAAGCCTAGATCATTTTTATGTGTGAATTGTTTTCAAAACTTCCAATAACTGGTAATTGCCATGATACATGACATACTTTAGAGTATGTAAAAGGAAGGGAACTCCCAATTCATTGTACATTGCTAGTTAAACATTGATACCAAAATCTGACAAAATATATAGACAAAATTAAAACTCTACATTTATGATCACCAAGGCAAAACTTCCTAAAATGTTGAATACAGAAGGCTGGCCGGCATGGCTCAGTGATTGAGTATCAACCCAGGAACCCAGAAGTCACTATTTTGATTCCGGGTCAGGGCATATGACTTGGTTGCAGGCTCTATCCCCAGTAGCGGGAATGCAAGAGGTAGCAGGTAGCCAGTGGATGATTTCTCTCATCTTCGATGGTTCTATTTCTCTCTCCCGCTCCCTTCCTCACTGAAATCAATAAATATATTAAAAAATAAAATGCTATTGACAGGAAAAAAAATTCTTCTATATTTACACTTACAGAAATAAAAAAATAAAACAAAACAAAAATGCTTATGAAAGATAAAACTAAAATTAGGAATAGACCTGCCTTAAACATTCTGGATCGAATCTTTTTTGTGACTATATGCATTCATTTCTCTTTAGCAAATAGATAGGAATAGGATTGCTAGATCATAGGGTAGATGAATGTTTCACTTCATTAGAAACTGACAAGCATATTTCCAAAGTTTATTTTTACCATATTTCACTCCCATCAGTATTGTATGTGAATCTCAGTTGCTCCATATTCTCATCAGCATTTGATATTGTCATCTTTTGGCGTGAGTCATTTTGATGGTGTAAGTGGCATCTCACTGTTGTTTTCATTTTCCTCATTATTTTAGACTGAATAACTTAAAACATTTTTTTCTTTTTTGTAATTTTATTATTTGATTGTATTTATATGAAATGTCTAGATGAGGCAAACACATACAGACAAAAAGGAGATTCATGGCTGGGGAAAATGGGGAATGGACAGTGACTACTGATGGGGATAAGGTTTCTTTTTGGAAGGATGAAAATGCTTTGTTTGCATCACCTCATGAATACACTAATACACAGAATTGTATACTTTTAAAAATGGTGAATTGCCAAAACCAGTTTTGCTCAGTGGGTAGAGCATTGGCCTGTGGGCTGAATGGTCCTAGGTTTGATTCCAGTCAAGGGCATATACCTTGGTTGTGGGCATCCCCTCATGGGGGGCGTGCAGGAGGCGGCTGATCGATGTTTTTCTCTCATGGATGTTTCTAACTCTCTACCCTTCTCCCTTCCTCTCTGTAAAAAATCATAAAATAAAATATTAAAAAAATGGTGAATGTTATGGTGAGTATTTTCTCAATGAGGAAAATGAAAAAAAAAAAAGCAGAATAAAAAAGAACAGAGCAAAAATCCAGGCCTCTCATTTCCTCTACTTTCTCTTTGCTCCCCTATTCTTCACAATCATTCATACACCATGAGTCTTTCCCCTGTACCTCTTTGTTGTTGTTGTTATTGTTAAAATAGCTTTATTGATTTCAGAGAGGAAGAGTGAGAGGGAGACACATCAATGATGAGAGAGAATCATTGAGTAGCTGCCTTCTGCATGTCCCATACTAGGGACCGAGCCCACAACCTGGGCATGTGCCCTGACAGGGAATTGAACTGTGACCTCCTGATTCAGAGGTCGATGCTCAACCACTGAACCACACTGGCTGGGCTCCCCTCTAACACTTTTTGATCAGGGCCTGGGTAGGAATGTCAGTCTCAGTGTGCCAAGGGTCAGTTCAGAGGCCCCTAACCCTCTGATGGGACTCTCATCACCACCTTTCCATTCATGGATTGGGGACATCAGAGATGTGGGTAATACATCATGGAGAAATTCTTGCACCAGGCAGCTATCAAACATGGCTAGGGGTTCTGTATTGGAGGGTGTGGCGATCAGGAGTGCATGGCAAAAGTTTAGTGACTATGCACCTGCCTAACAGCAGGAGAACTGGCTTCTAGTTCAGGCTCTGATTCCTCTTCTTGAGTGATTTTTGGTAAATTCCTTTCACTCCTTTAGATTCAGTTCCCCACCCTCACTCCCACTACTCCTTAAAGGACTAAGGGCCTGGTTTCTCTGCCAATGATTTACCGTCTGACCTCGGACAAGCAGGTGTCATGCTCAGGTTCTCAGTTTACCATTGATACATTGAGAAGATTAGACCTGTCACCGGACCTTCTCCAGGCCAGGTCTTGTTTTCCTGTCCTGACTGCTCTGTCTGCAGGCTTGGTTCTTGATCTGTGGTGGAGCGTGCTTTGTTCATGTTGTCTCGGTCTCCATGGATTTCCCAAGCTGGGTCGAGAGCTGTGGTCCATAAACTCGCCTGTATGTGTGTGGAAATGATTAATTACAGATAGTAGTTCCTACCTCTTTTATTCTCTGCTCTTTGAAAACATTCTTAATTTGTTTTCCTATTACTCTGTCTTTAAGTTCATTATTTCTTTTGCTTCATCTAGTCTGATAGTAAGCCTACCCAATGCATTCCTAATTTTAAATATTTTAGAATACTCTTTTTATTGCTCTTGGGGTTTTAATGCCTCTGTTGAAGTTATTCCATGGTTTCATCCATTAGGTCTACTTTTGCTCCAATATTAAAAATATTTTTTGTACTGATTTTATAGTCATTTTCAGCTAGTCATACATTTGGGTCATCTGTAGTTAGTTCTCCTTCAATTGATTATTATTTTTTCTTTGACTACAAGTCACATATCCTTTTTCTTTCTATGAACTGTAACTATTTGATGTGTTTAAAAATCATAGATATTGAAGTGAAAATTACTTCCCCCCAGAAGGGGCATATCGTTTCTTATAAGGTGGTGTGAAGGGGATTGGGGAAGCATTTGGCTTTAATCCTATCAGGAATTTAACAGGATTCAGGCTGGTTTGCAGCTTTAGTTCATTTCAGGTTGCATTTGTTTTCCACTTTCTTGGGCATGAAATCCTATCTGTGTATATAACGACCTCTTCCTGCTCCTGGACTTGGGGACCTATATTTGCTTTCCAGCCTTGCTCCCGGATTCCCAGATGCTTCTGCCAGATACCGAGCAGAAGTCCACTGGGGAGAATCGCTGGAGGGATGGACTAGCTCTATATTTGGGGTTCCGAAGATTCTATTCCATGACATCAGCTCACATGGCATCTTCATCATGCCAGTCAAAAGCTGAACTGGCTTCTCCTTAGCCCCGCAGATTCCTTCTGCATACACTCAGCAAGAACTCCCAGGGGTACAGCAGTCCAGGGTCTCTGCTCAGCCAGGATGGGTCTGCCCCTCTCTGAAGGCTTCCGGGTCTTTCCACTCATACGTCTCCATTGTGTTAAAGCTTAGGGATTTAATTTTTATCCATATTTTTCTAATTGCTTTGCTGAGAACAATGGTCAATCACAACCTTCTACTTCTTAACCTGAAGTAAAATCCGGCAATAAAATTGTGAAAAACAAAGAATTACGAGGTGATATTTGCATCACTGAATTTTAGAACATACTATAATTTAACGTTGTGGTATTTATTGGCAGAAGAGGAAACCCATGTAGTTTAGTAAAGCAGGATAGAATGTCAAGAAACAGACAAGGTTTTAGCTTGTGATAAAGAAAATAATAGTCCCCCCCCCCCCAAAAAAAAAAATGTTGTAGAGTAGTAGCTTACTCCACAGAAGGAAAAGAAGTACCTATTTGGAAAAAATAAAAAATAAAGTTACAGCCTTTTCTCACTCATTACTCTAAACATTACTGCATAGGAGATAATTTGAAAAACAGAACTATAGAAGAAAAATTCTAAAAAGTACAGATGAATATATTCTGCTTATAATGTAAACATAAAATTAAAGAAAAAATAAAAAGAATAAAAAATAATAATTTTCTACCTCAAAATTATTATAAATAAATTTAAAGTTCTACTCTAAAGCAGGCAAAATATACTTGTTCAATAAATGACACAGTGTAGTCATCCTTAAAATATAAAGAGCGTTCATAAATCAACAAGAAAAAGGCCAAAAAAAGGTCTTAACAGGCAATTCACAAACAAAAATATACAAACAGCTTACAAATGTATAAAAATATTTACATTACTAGTAGTTGAAGGTCTCTCATGCCAGTTTTCTCTCTTGTGGGGGATGGCATATAACCTTAATAAGCTAATAGGCTTTTAAATGATCATTTTTAAATGAATAACAAAATTAGGGAATGAATTACTTAAAACATGGTTAACATGAAGTATTTAGAAACCTGCTTTACTTCTATTTAGTCTAATTGACTGGTTACTTTTTTCTGTGCCCATTTTGTGGTACTAATTTTAGTATGTTTCTCGGTATAAATTAATTTTCCCAGAACTCATGAGACCAGAGGTGTGAATAGGGTCACTATTTATTGTAATAAATTCTATTAACACTTGCCCAAGGCTGATAAAGGATGTCAAGTCCTTTAAAGTCTCACTCGGTTATTTGTCTCGTGTCTTTAGCTAATATTCTTCTATTATGTGCGCCGTATTTTTTAAAATTTAAATTCTTTACTGTTGAAAGTATTACATATGTCTTCTTTGTCCCCAATGACCTCTCCCCAACCACCTTTTTGTTGTTTTTTTAAAAATATATCTTTATTGATTTCAGATAAGGAGAAAGGGAGAAATATCAATGATAACAGAAAAATCATTGATTGGGTACCTCCCGGGATCAAGCTCACAACCCGGGCATGTGCCCTGACTGGGAATCCAAAGGTGACCTCCTGGTTCATACGTTGATGCTCAACCACTGAGCCACCATGACCAGGCTTTGTACCGTTCTGAATGTCTGAGGTTCATGAACCTTCCTAAGAATTAGGACTCAGCATCATCACTACTCCTGGTGTCCCCTAAGACAACATTGAGGACATTGCCAAAAGATGGTTTCCCCCATCCTCAGGTTCTTGGGGTGCCGAAGTGACACTGTTTTTCAGTCTTTACTAAACCAAAGCTGTGCTGTTTGTAGACAAAAGAGAGAAACCTGTGCCCTTCTTGACTTTGTCATATTTTATCACCTGGTAACATTGTACTCCTTCTTCTTTAGGGAAACAGCTCCTTTACTTTTTCCCTAGAATCCTCTGTTTATTCCAAGACCAAGTTATACCCTTTTATTCCATCCCAGGTAGAGAATGGTCTCGCAAGCAGCATTCAGCTGGACTTTCTCCTCACACAAATGAGTGCAGACCAATGGATAGTGATGCCTCCTGCTCCACTTCGTATCTTTCATACCTAAATGCAAATTACCCTCTTTTGGACTCATCCATGACACACAAGAACACATTCATAGGCTGAGTTAGAAACCAACGATGTTCCATGCCCATATATATATTTTTTAAATATATTTTATCGATTTTCTACAGAGAGAGGGACAGAAAGTCAGAAACATCGATAAGAGAGAGACATTGATCAGCTGCCTTCTGCACGCGCCCCACACTGGAGATGTGCCTGCAACCAAGGTACATGCCCTTGACTGGAATCGAACCTGGGACCTTTCAGTCCGCAGGCTGACGCTCTATCCACTGAGCCAAACCGGTCTCGGCCATGCCCATATTTCTTGCTGAGTTTTTCCTTTAGAGATGTCTGGAAGAAATGCATGAGATTCCCTTCTTTTATCTATTTTTGAAAAGTTTGTTTACACATGCTAGAAACTTCAAACCAGTAGCAATACTACTAACACTTGGTTGACCTCAGCTAACCCATTTTGTGCAATGGCCCTTATTTTCTTTCTCCATATGATAAGTCAATATCTCTGCCTATATTCCAAGGACATGGTGAGGCACAAGCTATAGACTACAAGTGGAACACATGGCAGAGTAGCCCAAGACAGGCAGAGCGAGAGTCTGAAAACTGAACCAATGAATCAACCGAAGAGGCAGAAACCTCCATAAGAAAGAGGACTGACCTGCTGAGTGTCCCACAGGGAATATTCGATTTACCTTTCTCGCTAAAGTGATGGCAACCAGGCTGGGAACGTGGGATAGATTATTTATTCAGTGTGACAGCCCCTCCTCCTCTTTCTGTCTCTCCAACCCTTTACCCATGACCTTTCCAGATTCTTCAAGTTTTTTTTAAAAAAGAACTTCATCAAAGAATCAGAATTAGGTGCATAGGCATGGATTACCTGCAATACCTTGGTTCCTCTTGTCTCAGAACGAAGTTTGAACATTTTCCAGAAGATCATTTTTTTTATTGAGATATAGTGGACATATAACATTATATTAGTTTCAGGTGTACAGCGTAACAATGTGATATTTGTACATATTGCAGAATGATCCCCACAGTGAGTCTAGTTAACATCCATCATCTCCCATAGTTACAGTTGTGTGTGTGTGTGTGTGTGTGTATGAGAGAGAGAGAGAGGGAGGGAGGAGGACTTTTAAGATTTTTCTCTCTCCCCAGATGCTCTTTACCTATGTAAATGAATGGCAGCCACAACAGCCCTTTTCAAATGGTGAATTTTCTCACCGATGCTCAGAAAAACACACACACGAGGGCTCTGCAGTTTCCAGCCGCCTGTGTGGTAGAAAGAAAAATGAATTCTTGACAAAGGCCTGTTGATTACAGCTTTCCCTGGTTAAAAGAGAGATTGCTCAATGGGAAACGGGAGGTCACAAATCTTCCACTGCTGGAACCCAAAGATAGAGTTATAATACCCTAGCAAAAATAAAACCTCCTCCCTCTGCGAGCCACTCAAACACCGCAGCGCTGCCTGAATAATGAATGTGCTAAGTTAAGCAGGGAGCTCTGCGATGCAGTAATTACTCCAAGGAGGCTGCAGGGAAAGGAAAGTACATTCCAGACACCTAATCATTTACAATTGAGTTTAATGAGGTAATAATTTACAGCTTTGGGGGTGGAAGGATGGAAAGGTCCCTGCCAGGAACCGGGCAGACTCTTTAAAAAATCCTGGAGTTTAATGAAGGCGTTGGAGGGTGGACTCAGGCAGCCGAACTTGTGTAATTTCATCTGCTCACTGCTTGGACGGGAAGTAAATGACAGGGCACTTGGGACCTACATCTGGAAACAACATGTTTCAAAGGATTTTATAAATCCAGCAGTAAAAAGAAGAAGAAGAAAGAAGAAAAAAAAAAAACAGGGGTGAAAGGGCAAAATTATGGGGTGGGGGATGGGGAAGTACAACAGGGAAAGGGGCCCATGCAGGTTCTTTTTAGGGAGAAGAAATAACATTTTATAATGTCAAGGTCAGTCATTGCTAGTACTTGATAGAACACACTTGGGCCCAATAGGAGAACAGGGACTAAATTTTCCTTTCTGGATAGGGTTTGGGTGGCTACAAAAGTAGTTCAGGATCCACTGAACTCATCTGGATGCCCCTTTTCCGTCTTCCAGCAACATTGCCTGCTTCATTGTCATCGTTTCTAGGTTCATAATATACCGTGTTAATTGTATTTTTTCTTCGGTGGTACTTTTCAAAATACAGCTAGCACAGGAAGGGAGGTGGTCTTAACGAGAAGGAAAAGGCTCAAGGCCCAATTATGGAGCGTGGTGGCCAACAGTAGCTGCTGGACTGGCCTTCCGTCATGTCGTAGCAAAGACAGACATGCACACCAATCAGGATTTGTTTCCTTCTCACTTAAGTTGAATGTCCTTTCCTGCGAGGGTCCCTTTCATGCCCTGCATGGTTCAGGGTTCAGGTTCAGGGTTCAGGCTTTGGAGGAGACCACATACAAATGAAAGAGACTAGAAAATATTAATTTGGAAATATTGGGGGCCAGGTGGGAGCCCAACTCAAGGTTCCACCCTGCTCTGGCCTTGCTATCCTTTTATTAAGACTATGGGATACACCCATAGCCTATTCCAATAATAGCCAATCAGCAGGAATTTACATAAAACTAAAAGATGGAAGTTGCTTTAGCTACCATTGTCTCAACTAAACAGTGGGCAGTTGGCTCTGACCTTTCAGAGCTTCAAGGTTGACCAGCCATCTGGGTTCCTTGTCCACATCTCTCTGCTATTGAAGACAATGGGCAGCTTCCAACATCTCCCCCATTTTATTTTTTCCCTTAAAAAATCTTGCATCTGCAGACTAGAAATACACATATAAGAACAAAAATGAGACAAGCAATAGTGGTTATGCTGAGAGGCACATGAATCAGTCTGTGGTAAGTTTCTTTCTGGACCAACAATTCTTGAGTCCCATTTTCAATGTCCAATAGTTTTGAGTACCAATTTCAGTGTCCTTATGTGTACATGTCAACAATGATATGCTAGTTCTGATGGTGGGTGAATGGTGACAATGTAGGTCCAACTTTCTTTGATTTGGTGCTGGGCAACCTGCAGCGAAGCATAGCTGCTGACTGCTAGCATGGCAAGGCGTCATCAGATTCTTCCATCTCTGGACTGTTTCTCCCCTTGTCTTCATGGCCGGAGCAATCCAGTCAGCTCCTCTCCGGGATCCATTGTTGCAGGAACTCCACATGGTCTTGGAGTTGTTTTCTGGAAATATACAAACATATTCTCAACCAAAGGTTAATAAAGGGATGTTTTCTATAAATTTGACTTGGAATCCTTTTTTCACTTTTGCCCAAACAATTTTCCTTTGGCTTATTTTGACACCAAGTGATTTTTCATGGATTTTTTGCTATTAGCATTACAAGTGAAAATTAATTTTCAAAGTAAAAAATTTCTTGATGTCATTTTCCCACAATGTATTATTTTTCTTACAGGATTATTCTACTGTCATATTTTCCCACTATCCCCCCTTTTTTTATTTAGAAATTTTACAATGCAGTCTTGATAACTTTTAATTTTACTGTTTTTGCAAAAAATATGACTGCTTTGGATTCATGGAATATTTGGCAATTTTACTATGAGATGAACCATCAATAAAAAATTTCAGGAACAGTTTCCTGTCCAGTACAATTAAGTTTTTATGAATATTCACTTATTTCAATTAGCCAATTTAAATTATTCTGAAATAAGGTTTATTTTTTAGCTTCATTTGTCCTAGGTATGGACAGTAAATGATATTAATTAGACTTCTGAAATTAATCTTTAAACGTTGTCAGGGAGGCAAAAATAGAACAGTTTATGAGGCCAAATTTATTGACTTTTAACTCCAGTTCTTCAGATGTTTGAAGAAAACCTCCATTTTCTTCCAAAATAATTCTCAGGCTACAGAGTTTCATTTAAAACTCTGTCTTTCTTTAAGACAAGCAACCTACATGGCTCAAGCCTTCAGCCAAATAGTTAGCTATATTACAAGTAATTTTAAATAAAGTTGACTATTTTGCTGTCAGATTTAATACTTTAACAACTATCTTAGTTTAACCTGTAAATACCAATGAAAGAGATTTCAAATTTTTCAAATTTCTCCTTTTTATTAAGCTAGAATTTTATTTTTAAAGAGTATTCCCTTTGGCTAATTAGCATATACAGAGGGATCATGGGAGGCCTCAATAACTTTATTCAAAGAGAGGGGTTGGCCTTTGCTGTTTGAAGATGGCGGCCCCCAGGAGAGCAGCAAACCATGAGGCCAATATGGCGGCTGCCAAATCAGGCAGTCCAAAAATGGTGACTGTCTAAACTGTTAAAGCCAAAACTACACTGCGGACAAACAGAAATCTCACTAGCTGTTTCTGGTGACTTTATTAGAATTTAATTGTTTATAATTTAAGTAGGTATTTTTAATTAAAAAAGCAAAGCAAACTTAGTAAATGTTTACATCTGATTCACAAGGTGCAAAAGTGGCCCCACCTTCAGCCTAATTAAAAATGCATGGGCTTTTTGTCATTTTAACTTTCTGCTATTGGATTTTTGCCCCTCTTAGAGGCCAAAATTTGTATAACATTTATAAGTAAAACATGTATGATAAAGCTTTTCATACAATTTCAAGTATATTAGATAAATTAAGTTCAAAATATTTTCTTTAAGAAGAGAGAATAACTTCTTGAATTACTCCAGATCCTTGGAGCTCTCCAAGAATCATCTCTCGGTTAACCTTGACATTTTAATATGGAAAAAACCATCAAACAAATATCTATATATGATTTAAAGATTATATTAGTTTTTAAAAAAATGTATTTTATTGATTTTTTACAGAGGAAGGGAGAGGGATAGAAAGTCAGAAACATCGATGAGAGAGAGAGACATCGATCAGCTGCCTCCTGCACACCCCACACTGGAGATGTGCCCACAAGCAAGGTACATGCCCCCGACCATAATAGAACCTGGGACCTTTCAGTCTGCAGGCCGACGCTCTATCCACTGAGCCAAACCGGTCTTGGCAAGATTATATTACTTTTTATAATTATCTTAAGATAGTAATTAAATTTAAATTAGTTATTATATTCAAAATTTGGTTGGGATCACAGAGTTAATCCTCTTATTTAATTAGAATAATAAGCAACATATTTTGAATTCCTAATTATCAGAGAAAACACATTTTTTCAACAATAAATTTTTATACTTTAGGCATTTAATTACCACTACTATATAATTTCTCCTAATTTAATTTGAATCTTGAACTTTTAGAGCTGGCAAATCAAATATTTAGCATTTCTTTTATTATTAACACTTATATTTTTAAGAATGAATTTCAAAAACACAAGATATAAGGCAAATTCAGATTAATATTTTAGCATTTTGTCATTTCAAAATATGCAGATATTTAATAAATTCTTTTATATAATTAAGCAAACTTCTAAAACTTTTTAAGCCACCAAATGAGTTTGTAGAAGTTTGTAGCCATTTAAATGCAAATTACCACATTCCTTGTACAGATACTGAGAAGTTTCAGTGGGAAGCTGATTTACCTGTTTGCTGGGGGAAGGATAACTACCCCTTCCTCCATTAACAGAGGGCGTAGCCAGTCTTTATCTGGGCTACTTGACCTTTATAATACATTTTCCAACCATTTTTGAGTTTCAAATCCAATTCTAATTATTTTAAGGCATTTACTTTGGATAAATTCTTTTGTAACACAATTCACTGATTTTCTTGAAGGCCTTAAAAGTTAGCTTTTTAACACCCTTCATTAGCATGTTACAAACCACTCTTTATTATGGAAATTCGAATCCTGTTGTTGGAACTAGCATGAGTCTCTTTTCTTTTGGTCAAATCTGCCGTTTTTCATTTCTATAGCCCTTGTAAAGAGTCAAGTCCAGTTCAATATCCGAAGTCGGATTTGTGCACATTTTGTCTTACACTAGCTTTTCTCTTTACACGTGCACAGATATCCCAGACGCATTTCTAAATTTTTAAGGTGAGAAGGCTTTTTCATGGCGAGAAAGGAGACTTTAAATTAGCATGCTGGGAGAGTGGGTGTCCATATTGGATTTCCACATATCTACCTTCCCCTGCTTACTTTGGGGGAAGCATAGGAACAGATCTGGCCGTGTATCTTCTCATGCTTAATAGATAAAGACAGATCTTAAATTTTTTCTTCCTTGTTCGCTTTCCAAAGAAATTAGTAGCACCTAATTTGGACAAATTTTGCATTTCTCTTCGAATTCTTCTATAATTTTTAAACAAAGCTTTAAGTAATCTCATTGCGGGAGAGCCAATAGCCCTGTCCCCTCTTGGCACCTTTGAATTTCTCCACACCAGAGGTGATTTCAGCAGCGGAGTTTCATTTCTTATTACAGATTTTAGATTCCAAATACAAATTAAGATGTTAATTTGAAGAAGAAACCACATTCCTTAAGCATGCAAACCAAAGTCTATAATAAGGTTTACATATAACCTAATTCTGCCCCATTAGCTTGACTGAAAAAGACCTTCTGCAGCTGATTGTGGGCTTTGCATGTGGTGAATTTCCCACCTTTTCAGTGAAATATTCCTTTCTTCACTCTAGGTGAAATATCATCCCCTCAGTCCCATGTCAAAGGTGCCAGTTGAAAGTGCCCCACTTTGGACTGTCAGTTACAAGTGTCCCCCCACATCCCATGTGGTTCAGGGTTCGGGTTCAGGGTTCGGGCTCTGGAGGAGGCCGCACACAAATGAAAGAGACTAGAAAATATTAATTTGGAAATATTGGGGGCCAGGTGGGAGCCCAACTCCAGGGGAAGGACTCCACCCCGCTCTGGCCTTGCTCTCCCTTTTATTAAGACTATGGGATACACCCCCAGCCTTATGCAGGCAATTCCAATAATAGCCAATCAGCAAGAATTTACATAAAACTAAAAGATGGAAGTTGCTTTAGCTACCATTGTCTCAACTAAGCAGTGGGTGTTTGACTCTGACCTCTCAGAGCTTCAAGGTTGACCAGCCATCTGGGTTCCTTGTCCACACCTCTCTGCTAGTGAAGACAATAGGCGGCTTTCAATACTTTCCCATTTCATTTTGTTACCCATTTCAACCCTCCCAAGAGTAAACTTTCTGCTCCCCAATTTCCCAATTCTCAAAAACATCCTCTGTTTGTAACTAAGTCTTCTCATGTTTTCCCTCTCTAGTTGTTTCTGAAAGTTAGGAAGAAAGCTGAAGGAACAATGAAGATAGGTGAAATGGTAGAGAGAAGAGCCGTTACATTTCTTGACTATCAAGAACGTGGTTCCAAGTTAAAACTTATCCCATCATCAGGCTGTTACTAACTATTTAAGAAGAAAATGATATGTGACTTGTGTGTGAGGCAGGCAAATGATGCTGCGAAGGGAAATCAGACTCACAGCAAACCATGCTACTTATCACGATAACACAGTCATGATCATGGTCACTGATCACAGTGCTGGAGCAGTGATTTACATGTATTATTTCAGTAACCTTAAAAGTGTGAAACAGCCGGCTGGTTGTGTCAGCAGTTGAGTATCGACCTAGGAACCAAGAGGTTCCCGGTTTGATTCCCAGGTCAGGGCACATGTGTGGGAGTGGTTTGATCCCCAGTGGAGGTCATGCCAGAGGCAGCCAATTGATGACTTCCTCTTTCATCACTGTTTCTATCTCTCTATCCTCTCTCTTCCTCTAAAAATCAATAAAAATATATTTTAAAAGGGTATGAAACAGGTCATACTTTTATCTCATTTTGCAGATAAGAGAACTGAGGCTTAGAGAAGTTAAAAGTGCAACGTCACTGGGATAATGGGTAGAAAGGAACATTCAAACTCAAACTGCTGTCTGATTTGAAAGCCTACAGTCTTTTTATTAAAAACATTTTATTTGTTTAAAGTATTACATATGTCTCCTTTTTCTCCCATTGACTTTACCCCAGCCACTTCCACCCACCAGCACATGCCTTCACCCTTCTCCCCCCAGTGTCTGTGTCCATTGGTAATGTTTATATGCATGCATACAAGCCCTTTGATTGATCTCTTATCCCAACCCCCAATTCCTGCCTTCCATCTGAGGTTTGACAGTCCAATGCGTCTCTGTCTCTGAATCTATTTTTTTTATCAGTTTATATTGTTCATTATATTCCACACATAAGTGAGATCATATGGTATTTACCTTATTCTAACTGGCTTACCAATAGGTCCATCTATAGTATAGATTCTATACTGTTGCAAATAGTAAGAGTTGCTTCTTTTTTATAGCAGCATAGTATTCCATTGTGTAGATGTACCACAGTTCTTAAGGCCACTTGTCAGCTGACAGGCACTTAGGCTGTTTTCAAATCTTAGCTATAGTAAATTGTGATGCTATAAACATAAGGGTGCATATATCCTTTCTGATTGGTGTTTCTGATTTATTGGAATATGAAAGCCTACAGTCTTAACTCCTATGTTATATTGCCTTAAATGTTATGTGTTTGGGTAGCAGATTGTGAGGACTTTAAAATATTTGGCTAGAAAATAGAGTGATGGTCCTATATCAAGAAAACCATTCCATACCTCCCAAGGCAAAAAATTATATCTTTAAAGAATCTCATCTGATATTTGGATTGCTGAATATGGGAAAGAATGGAGTGATTATTATTATTATTATTTTTTTTTTACACAAAATACTTTTTTTTTTTTTACCATAGATCTTAGAAGCTGGCTCAAAGAGAAGGGGAAATGGGTTTCAAAGCTTTATTTTTCTATTTTCCATATATTGATTTTGAACACAATCTTTTGCTGATTCTAAATCATAAACAAATTTTTTAGTTTTTCAAGATCCAGAGTCAGCTTTTGAAAGTCTGGGCAAAGTCTACACTGGAATAATAATTATTCTTTGGAAAGCTATGTATGCCTACCCACAATAAGAAACATGTGACAAGGTATTTAGCTATGGTTTTAATCCACGTGAACTGGGAAGGACTTTCAAGTTAAATAAATCTTCGCTGTGTGACAAAAACAGGCTTCAGTGCACCATTGCTAATGCCAACAGTGAAATCTGAGACCAGAAGTGCTAATGAGGGTGGAAAAATTAGAAATTTTTGACATTAACCTCTTAGTTCTCTCTCTTTCTGGTCTGCAAAGTTAACAGCCTGATTAATGGAATTTTCTTTGGTACTGCTAAATTTATTTCCAGTTTTGAGAATGTTATATTGCTGATCACAGAAAACCAATCCCTTAACTTGGAAAAAGTATAGTTAGTTACCCATAAATAAGGCTATTTTCTCTCTTTAGAAGATCACCAAATGCCTAAAGTAAGAAATCGCCTGTTTCCTGGACCAGTTAATACCAACTTGTGTTGGATTGTTGATACCAGATGTTACTTCCACGATGCCAGAGTGGTGGTATATTTATTACCTCTCAAATAACTTTGGCATGAGTCAAGCACAAATTAAAAATAAAAATCAAGTACACTAATGTCCCATTTTATCCAGCCTGACTAGAGGTTGTGAGCTCTTCTGTTAAATAGATTCTCATCCCCAACCCCTGAAATTATACCTCTTTAAAGACAGGATTTAAACAACTTGCAACAAGATTTTATAGTTATCTTTTCCAAAATACGTAATTTATTTGTCACCTTCTTAAAAAGAAGGTAAATAAGGCTATTTTCTCTTTTTAGAAGATCATAATCTTATGGTCACACTCCCTGAGTATTGATTTATACAGTGATTGCTTTATGCTCCCCTATATTCGACTGTTGCAGGAGAATCACTGTGGAAGTGTGAAGAACTATCGAGTTGTGAAGGGCTGTGCTAGGGCTGAATGAAACCACAGTCAGTTAAGTTCTTGCAAAGGCTTCTGGAAACTGTGTATGTAGATGTGTGGGGATGTGCTCCCTCTAGCACCATCCTCATAGTTGGTTGCTTTTAATCTTCTGTGGCTGGAGTACCTAACCCTAAATTTGTGGCTCTGAGAGGACCTGCTAAGCTCTTGTGTGTAAGCTTGGGCTTTGTGACATCTGCTTAGGTCATGTGATTGCTCTTCTTGTAGATCTCCGAGGCCGCCTGATTATTCAACTCTAGGTAACCAGGCAATCTCTCTGATGTTGCGCTTATTTTGCAAACTAGTAAGTGATTTCACAACTCTCCCTCTTACTTCTGTGATAGACCCTACTTCATAGAGGATACTGCCATCTATTCCAGTGCCCCCTAGCAGAGACCCAGGTTGGAGCATGAAGTTGTGTGGTACATGATTTTAAAGTCAGGTACCTCTGGTTTGACTCTGCTCCCCAACCTGATAATTGATCCTCTCAGGCACAGTAGTTTATTTTTCTCACCCGTCCATTTCTTTATCTCACCCATCCAGTTAGCAGATATTTATCGAACACTTGATATGTGCCAGGCAATGTTCTGGGCCCTTGGGATAGAATGTTTGAAGACCATAGCTTGGTGGGGAGAATTAGGCGACAGACAGGCAAGTAGATATATGGAATGTCAAATGGTGGTGGTGTAAAACATGTGGGGGACAGAGAGTAGGAGCGATGCAGACGGGCCCGGGATGTTTATGAAATCTCTTTCAGTGGATGCTTGGGAGGAAAGCCTGATAGGATTGCATTCAACAAATGGGAAGAGTAGGATTTGAGTCCCCATGTTTAGTCAAGGTTTTACAGACATTCTCAGTAGAGGAAGGCAGAGATGTGTTCTGGTAGCTGGGAGGGAATGTGAGGTCAAGTGAGGGTTTTATTTTAAGATCTAGCATTTTTGCATGCGGATGTGAATGACTTAGAGAGGGAAATTGAAGATGCAGGGGAGAGGATACAATTGCTGAAGTCGTGTTCTTGAGCTGGCAAGAGGAATGAGATCTTCCACACAGGGGAAGGGCTTGGCCTCAGCGCGGAGGCCAAGAGTTTATCCAGAGCCACAGGGGGGATAGTGGAGAATAAGGCACACATACCAATCTTTCTTCTCCTATCACGTCTGTTTTCTCAGTGGAAAGAAAGCAGGCTCATCATCTGAGAGAGAAGGTGGGGAGGAAGTGGTGGAGGTTTGAGGAGAGAGAAAAAGGTGCCAACTAGTCATTTTAGAGAACAGGCGAATGAATGAGCTCTAGAAATCTGGTTGAATTGCCTGGAGACTGTAAGGGACCATTTGAGAATAGTGAGCATCAGTTATTTATTTATTTTTTTTTGTGCAACACACTCCCCCTCACATCCCCTTCATAATTTCTTTCCCTTGTTCTTCCTCTCCTAGGAAAGGAAATTAGTGGTTTTCCCTTTTGAATTTCCAGAACAGCTTACACACATCTTTATTATAGCACTCTTCAATAGACTGTACTCATTTCTTTATATTTCTGCCTCCATCCTCACCCCTACTCTGCATGAATCTGTTTCCAACCCCTAGTTACAATACCTGCATATTATAGTGTTTTTTTAGGTCAATGTTTTCTGAAGGGAGGAAGGAAGGAAAAATAAAAATTTTTCTTATTTCCATATTTACACTCCTAGATGTCCTATTCGGCATTCAAAGGTGAAAAAGCAAAAAATAACCCTTTACTTTCTGTATCTAGAGATGGAATAACAGTGATTTTTTTTTTTTTGGAGATTCCATTTATTTTCTGAATATTTGTTATTTTTCTTCTGGTATGTCTTAACGATGAAGAATATTTCTTGGCATCCTCTTAAACAAGACAAAAGTCAAAAAAGATTTATTTTCTAACAACTGTTTTCCTTCCAGATAATAGCAAATTACACAAAACATTTCTAGGTTAACCAAGGCAACTGAGAAATTTTGACTTTGACCACGGCTGCGGCAATTTGCTGCGGAGATGGCTGGAGGCACACAGAGGTTCCTGTAGCCAGGGGGGGCTGTAATTGGTTTCAGATGTGCTCCCAATAACACTGAAGAGGAACGTCCCAGAGGTAGATTATTGGAGAGCTCTTTAGCTGTTTCTAATAAAATTTTTCTTAAAAATTCCAAGATTTTTTTTTTCAACAGATGCATATAATAATTCTAGCATGAAGTAGTGGTACTGAATGAAAACTACACGTTTGTTAATAATTTTTCATTTCCCCCTCATTATGAAAGCACTTCATGGTCTTGGTAGGAAAATGGAAAAGCATGGATCACTATAAAGAACAAAAGAAAAAGAATCAGTGGGTATTTACATATTTAGTTGTCTAGTTGAGATCATACAGAATGTAGTTGTGTATATTAACTTTTATGTGAGAATATAACCTGAGCTTTTCTCTCATCATTACAATTTTGTCAAGGAATGAATTTAATAGTCTTATAATATTGTATACCAATGTTTTTGTTTTTTTTTTTTTTTTTCCATGTAGTCTCAGGGATTCTTAGCAGTGTCTTGGGGTCCACCCCAGGGGTTGGGGGAAGCAGGAATTAGGAGAGAGGCCACGGAGTGGATCAGGCTCTAGGTTCCCCTTGCATTTTTCAAAGAGCAGCTCCACATTTAACTAATTTATATGTTGTGTTTTTGCATAAAATCCTCCTTGAAGAAGGCTTCCCACACGTATGAAAATCAACTATTGGCAAGTCATACATTATTTGCTCATTGTGCATTTGTTGCCTACTTAGTTTTTGTATAGTTCAAGTAATATTATGGGTAACTTTGTGTCTACTATATATATTATTATATAATAAGATGTAATATATTAATATAATTAATAAAATATATCAATCTATTTTACATTTATAAAGTACATGAAAATATGATTTTTCTTCTGGGTGATATGAGTAGATGCAGACCCAGAGACTGGGTCCAGTGTAGACAGAGTTATGTTGTGCTATGTAAATATTTTTCCACTTTGTCACTTAAGTGTTATGGCACTTAAAAAAATATTTAACATGTTTTATGGAGTCTAATTTATCAATTATTTGTTTTATGACTCTTTCCATAGCTATTATACTTGGGAAAATCTCTTTCTATTTACTTAGGCATTCACCTTTAGTTTCTGCTAGTCCAATAGTTTTATAAAAAAAAAAGAATATTAATTCAAAATAGTTTTCTTTGGGGTTAAGATATGTTTTGTTTAGAATGTATACCTGCTTTTTATGTTGTTTTCAGTAACCCATGCCAGCCTTATTGAATTATTAATGTCTGAGAATGCAATTGTATTTATATATCCACCTTTTATATATAACCACTTAGTGAAGCAATATTATTTGCTCTGATAGTTTATTTGAAGAGTTTCTAAATGGTAAGAATATCACCAGGAAATAATTATTGTTTTGTTTCTTCCTCTCCAACCTGTATACCACTTATCTCTTTCTTACCCCTCTGGCCAGGGCATCTGGTACAATGTTGAACAGAAGTAGTGATTGTGTGTGTCCTTATCATGTTCCAGTCTTCCAAAGGAATGCATCAGCTTCTCACAGTTCGGGGTGATTGTTGCAGACTTCCTGTAGATTCTGCTTATCACATTAAAGAAGTTCACTGTAATTTACTAAGAGTTCTTTAAAATCATGAATTATTTTTGAATAAAAATTTTTCCTCATCCATTGAAATGTTTTTTTCTCTTAACGTTTTTCCTCATTTTTAAAGGTGATTGAATTACACTAATTGGGATTTTAGATGTAAATTCATTTGAAACTGGACACTGTTTATTTTGTACATAGCTCGATTCAATTGGATAATATTTTATTCGGTTACTTTTTAATTTGTATTTTTAAATAAGACCGGCTTATTTTCTTTTCTTTCAGTACTTCAGTGTGCTTTTGGAATCAAGGTTATATAAGCATTATAAAATGAGTTGGGAAACATTTCTTATTTTCCTGTTCCCTGGAAGAGAATATTTGGTAGAATTAGTTTGCAAAACTAGTTGGGCGTGTGTGTCTGTGTGTGTGTGTGTGTTACAATAATAAACTTTATTGTGGTAGATTGTTTGCAGAGATGGATATAAACAATGGCATGAGATGACTCCATTTCTGTGTAGACATGAATATCTTCCAATCAAGAGTTTGAGTCTATTTACCTTTTTAAAAATCTGGGCTCCCATGCATGCCTTAACCCCCCAGAGTCTTGTGTCCATTGGTTATGCTTATATGCATGCATACAAGTCCTTTGGTTGATCTCTTACCTTCCCCACCTCTCCCTAACCTTCCTATTGTAATTTGACAGTCTGTTTAATGCTTTACTGCCGCTGTATCTATCTATCCTTTTGTTCATCAGTTTATAATGTTCTTTATTATCCACAAATGAGTGAGATCATGTGGTATTTTTCTTTCACTGACTGGCTTATTTCACTTAGCATAATGCTCTCCAGTTCCATTCAGGTTGCTGCAAATGGTAAGAATTCCTTCTTTTTTATGGCAGCATAGTATTTCATTGTGTAGATGTACCATAGTTTTCTGATCCACTCATCTGCTGACGGGCACCTAGGCTGTTTCCAAATTTTAGCTATTGCAGATTGTGCTGCTATGAACATAGGGGTGCATATATCCTTTCTGATTGGTGTTTCTAGTTTCTTAGGATATATTCCTAGGAGTGGTATTACAGGGTCAAATGGGAGATCCATTTTAATTTTTTGAGGAAACTCCATACTGTTCTCCACAGTGGCTGCACCAGTCTGCATTCCCACCAACAGTGCACAAGGGTTCCTTTTTCTCCACATCCTTGCCAACACTTGTCGTTTGTGGATTTGTTGATGGTTGCCATTCTGACAGCTGTGAGATGGTATCGCATTGTTGTCTTGATTTACATCTCTCAGATAATTAGTGACTTTGAACATGTTTTCATGTGTTTCTTGGCCTTCCTTCTGTCTTCTTTTGAAAAGATTCTATTTAGATCCGTTGCCCATTTTTAAAAAATATATTTTATTGATTTTTTACAGAGAGGAAGAGAGAGGGATAGAGAGTTAGAAACATCGCGAGAGAGAGAAATATCCATCAGCTGCCTCCTGCACACCTCCTATCGGGTATGTGCCCATAACCACCATCCATGCCCTTGACCGGAATTGAACCTGGAACCTTTCAGTCACAGGCCGATGCTCTATCCACTGAGCCAAACTGGTTAGGGAAGTTGTCCATTTTTTTTATTGGATCATTTAACTTCCTTTTATTAAGTTGTATAAGTTGCCTGTAGATGTTGGAGATTAAACCTTTATCAGTAATAACATTTGAAAATATGTTCTCCCATACAGTGGGCTTTCTTGTTTTGTTGATGGTTTCTTTTGCTGTGAAAAAGCCTTTTATTTTGAGGTAGTCCCACTTGTTTATTTTCTCTTTAGCTTCCATTGCCCTAGGAGCAGTATCAGTGAAAAAGTTCCTTCGGCTTATGTTGGTGTACCTTTTTATGACCAATGGAATGCAGCTATAGTTGTGCCTGCTAGCTATGGGTCTAAAATGCGGGCAGCTTCAATTTTGGTTCTTTGGAGATCAGTCACCACGTAAAGAAACTGATGCTAGATTACTGACAGATGAAAGGGGGTGGGGAGGGAAGGAGAGAGGGAGGGAGAGAGAGAGAGAGAAAGAGAGAGAGGAGAGAGAGAGAGAGAGAGAGAGAGAGAGAGATCCAGCTATCCAAGTCCAATCCTGCCACCCCAAATGAAACCCTAGACACATGATCAAAGCCATCTTGGATCCTTCAGCCCCAGATGAGCTGTCATAGCCAACACAGTGTGAACTACAAATAAGCTGTCTATTCTGTCCCCAAAATTCTACTAAAGTTTCAGAATCATGAAAAGCAATAAATGATATTTGTACTAAATTCTCCTGTTATACTTGGGCCTCGTTCTATCTCTTAGTGTGATTGATAGAATCTGGTTTCTTTTCTTGCCCATCTCGCACATTATTTTTTAATATTGTTTCATTACATATTTCAATCTGGTAATGCAATTCCCCTTTCTTATTCTTGTTTTTCAAAATATTCTAGCTCTTCTCATCTGTTTTTTATTTCAGTTGAACTGAAGAATATTTCTGTCAATTTTTTAAACCCTTTGGAATTTTCATTAGCATGACATTACATGTATGAATTATTTTGGGAAGAACAGTTTCATGATTACCTTTACAACCTAAACCATGATTTGTCTTTTCACCGTATCTTCAAATATTTATATATTTCTTAGTGATTGTTATAGTCTTTACATATTTTATTTAATCCTCCACTCACTCGTTCATTTAATACTAATTCAAAGGGCACGTTTCTTATTTTGCAGCCGACTGCTAGAAAGTGTACAGGACTTTATAGAACGTGTTTTGTATATTAATTCTGTCACCTGATATTATTTTTTCTTTACTTCACACTCTCTTTCTATTTATTTTGACTTCATCGTGGTTCTGATGTATTAGGGCCACCTGGAGTTATGCTCTCTGTGTATATTATGGCCAAACTTTTATACCCCCTGGCTTGCTTGGTCATTGGGTACAGACAGTCCAAAAAGAGTGGGCAAAGCAGTGCTAGGCAGAGCAGTGTGACCCTGAAGTTGCTGTCAGCTGGAAGTTCATTGCTGGCCACGGTCTTCTTAGCTGAGCAGCAAGTTCAATCTTGCAGGAGACCCTGGGGTGGTGTATTGCTGTGTTCACCACAGCCTGGCTCTGAGAAACCTGGGAAAGTCACGTCGCTGGCCTTGCCAAAGGCGGGTATATGAGGTGGGTCTCTGTAATATCTGCTGCTTCTTGCCAGCCGTTCTGGAATTCTCTGTTTTTCTCAGCCACAGCTTTCCTTCTTTTCCCCGATGGGTGTTTATTTAACTTACTTAAAAGTCGCTGGAGAAGCCTGCCTTACAGCTTTGAAGTATAGAGTGACGGCAAGCCCCTCAGCGTGTAGCTGTTCGCACATAAGCCGCAGCCAGGCCCAGCCCTGACAGGGCCAGCGTGCGCACTTTGGACCCCGGAAGGAGGTCCCAATGTAATGGTATTCGTAGCTTCCCATTTAATTGAAACCTCTTGGTATGCCACTACCCTGGTTTTCTCCCTCTACATTGTTTTTGTGGCTTGCAGATTTACATGCAGTTCTAACTCCCAGGCTTTCTATAAGTAAACTAGAAGCCTGATGCATGAAGATGCGTGCAAGAATGGTTCTTCCTTCCCCTGGCTGCCAGCACCGCCTTCGCTCTGCCTGGAGCTGCCTTTCTGCTTAGGCCTGGAGCTGCCTTTCTGCCTTCCCATGCTGCCCAGAGGCCCAGAGTGGTTGGGGTGGTGCAGAATGCCTGTGTTGTCTCCATGGTGGCGATGCTAGTGTCCCACCCGCACCCACCCCATACATTGCTTGGCGCCTATGTATGCAAATTAAGTGCATAGCTTTGTTGGGTTAATTTGCATACTCACTCCTGATTGGTTAGTGAGCATCGTGAAGGTACGGTCAATTAGCATGTTACTCTTTTATTAGGTAGATAGACCCAACACTTCATTAGTGCATATTTCCACTTCTCTACATCTAGAAGATGATGTTTCTGATATTTTCATTGGGCCCTTTTATCCTTGGAGCAATTTAATCAAATCCAGCTAATGCATCATTTGAAAAAAGTCCATAAGCAAAACAAAAGTATTTTTCTCTTTCTACTTTACCTGTTTCTCCAGTCATCTCAATTAAGTTCTTCTTAGGATCATTCTCTAATAAGAGGAAGACAACTTTAGGAATGGAGAGCAGAATAGCAGAAGGTTTTTATGAAAAGAAATTATGTAATTAAAGTGATATACATTGAGTTGCCAAAGAAATATCTAGTTAAATCCAAACATCTATTTACAACTAGGTACTCTGAGAAACTAATTTAAAACAGCAATCTGTGATCAAGAGGTTTTAAACACTTCTAGGCAATGGCAATTATTTATTTTACCAGTGCCTGCTTAGATGTGGTGCTACCAACTTCACTTTAAATTTTCAATGTATGACATGTCCTTTCCCATTTTTCCATTAGGGCAGCAATTTTCCAGCAATATCCCAGAAGGATTTTTAAAACATGAAATACCTGACTATTTACCAATAATCAGGGACACTGACCTCTTTTCCCTTAAATTGTCAAATAAAATAATGAAAACAGCCAACACAATAGCCATTCAGTGTGAATGAATCAAAATTATGCCCACTTTTTTTGTTTGATCAGAAAAATAATTTTTTTTGGTGTGCCGCAGAAGTTTAGCAATTAGTTTATGTTGTCATGAGATGATGAAGGTTAGAAATCACTGCATTAGGGTATCCCTGATATATAAGCCTAAGTCAATAAGGACCCTATAGGCTATGGATAATAGGACACTGTGTTCCAGAGGACAGGAGGGAATTCCACCAGCTGCAGTGACCTAGAAGTTGTGTTGAAGCTAAAAGATCCTGAACTACACATGCTCCTCAAATAACACCATAGAACATGGCAGGTGGGAAATAAAGCACAACGAGATCTTGACTCACCTCCACTCTCTGGCCTTAGCTTTGAGAGAGGGGAAGAGAGAAGGAGAGAGAGAAACATGGATGTGAGAGAATCACCGATCAGCTGCCTCCTGCACACCTCATACCAGGGATTAAGCCCACGACCCGGGCACATGCCCTGACCGGGAATTGAACCCAGGACCTTTCAGTCTGCAGGCCGATGCTCTATCTACTGAGCCAAACCAGCTAGGACTTGATGTTTTTGAAGGCCTCTCTCTATAAAAAAGTGTCTATGATTGAATATTAATAATTGTAATAATAATCTATGTTTTAAGTATTAAATAAAAATATTGTTTTAAGGTAGAACTACAGTCTTTTGTTAATAAACAGAAAAAAGGGAGATTTAAAGGGACAGAGCTAGAAATCTAATCTAATATATATGACTCTAATACCCAGGCTTCCATTCTTCCAGCATAGTACTTTACCACATTAACATGTGCAAATCCCGTTCAGAGGCATTGTGGTCACTGCTGTCAGCATCCTATAAATTTTAGCTCTGATTTTCTTTTAAAAACAATACTTATTTTTGCCCAGCCAGTGCTGCTCAGTGGTTGAGCTTCGACCTATGAACCAGGAGGTTTTGGTTCAATTCCTGGTCAGGGCACATACCTGGGTTGCTAGCTGGATCTCCAGTAGGGGGTGTACAGGAGGCAGCTGATCAATGATTCTTTCTCATCATTGATGGTTCTCTCTCTCTCTTCCTCTCCCTTTCTCTCTGAAATCAATAAAAAATATTTTTAAAAATGCTTATTTTTAAAAATGGAAACACAATCAAATTTAATCACTATCCTAGGAAAACTAATAATTTTTGCTGGGTCAATAGTACTAATATTTTTGCTGTGTTAATTATACTGACAGTATTAGGGAATATTTGCAAGCATTTCATTTCTTAAAAACTGTTTTCACATATCCATATTTGCAACATATTATGAAACTGAAGTTTATAAAACAGCATGTATTTCTGATCCTACTTTTCTTAAAAATATGTATGTTTTCACAAATATATGCAAGTATATGGATAGTCAAATGATAAGTATATATTCCCAATTGTACACTGGTGAGTTTCTGGGTAAGTTGAAATATTTTTGAAATAGCTCTTAATTAAAAAAATACAGAATTTATGTATTATTTTTATAATCCTTGCATTTAGTATCTTGTATACTTTTGAAGCAACCTAAAGAAAATTTAAGGCAAAAGCAGACTTAAACATTTTAAATGGCTAATATATTTAATATATAAAGAACCTATATAAAAAAAGAACCTATGTAATTTTATCAGAAACACATAGGAAACCTACAGTGGAATGGTGCAAAATTATGAAATTCGATCCTCACCATAATCTAAAGTAGACAGATCAGACTTTTAATTTTTTATTTTACAGATGGACAAACTACAATTTGGAGAAGTCTGAGTGATTTTTCCCAAACTCAAAACAATTAATAACTTATTAACGTTTTCTGAATATGAACAGGCAGCTTTAGATTCCCGTTTGTTTTTCTTAAAGACAATCATAGCCAAATAAAGCAGCTGCAATCCTTTGCAACCAGAAAAATGAGGAGAAAATGCCCTGGAGAAAAATGAAGTCAGAACTTGGAAAATCAAGAAGAGGTGGGAAACTTCCCCCGCCCCCAGGCTGCTGCCTGCTGACGGGTGTGCACTTTCAATGGAACCAGAGGTGTGAGGACACCCTGAAAATCCAGGGGTGTGGTGCCTGTGGAAAGAACCGTTCCAGCTGGCCCGTGGCCTCCCACGCTGGCGGGCCGGTCTCTGCCGGAGGTGCTCCAGGTTTCCCCGAGAGGCACAGCCACCCCGTGCTGGCGTGGCTTCGGGGCCTGGCCCTGTCCTGACTCCCAGAAACATGGCCCACATGTGCGGCTGCGGAGCCAAGTCTCCGGTCCCCACTCACAGATTTCTGGTGGAATTGCAGCTTACTTCAAATCCAGGTGCTTACAGTGGCTTACTCTGCTTCATGGACTTTCATTACTCTCTTGGGGTTAGGTAGCAGCTCCCCTAAGGAATCAGCTCCCAAGAAGCACCCCTGCTCGGCTAGATCAGGTAGGGGTTCCTGGGGCTTCCTCGAGTTCTGATATATTGTGCTGGACAAGCAGTTGGACTTAGCTCCCACCTTCACCAATCACAAAATAGTGGCAGATCCAAATACACCAGGGCAGTGGTCGGCAAACTCATTAGTCAACAGAGCCAAATATCAACAGTACAAAGATTGAAATTTCTTTGGAGAGCCAATTAAAAAAAAAAAAAAATAGACACACATATATATATATATATATATATATATATATTTTTTTTTTATTGATTTTCCACAGAGAGGAAGGGAGAGGGATAGAGAGTTAGAAACATGGATGAGAGAGAAACATCCATCAGCCGCTTCCTGCACACCCCCTACAGAGGATGTGCCCGCAACCAGGATACATGCCCTTGACCGGAATCCAACGTGGGACCCTTCAGTCCACAGGCTGACGCTCTATCCATTGAGCCAAACAGGTCTCCGAGAGAGCCAAATTTTTTAAACTTAAACTTCTTCTAACGCCACTTCTTCAAAATAGACTCGCCCAGGCCGTGGTATTTTGTGGAAGAGCCACACTCAAGGGGCCAAAGAGCCGCAGTTTGCCGACCACTGCACCAGGTGATCCAGGTGGAGATTGGCTGGTGGGGTACAGGGGGTGAACCAGGGAAGTCCTCAGCCAGCATGGGTAGTGTGTGTAAAGAAATTAGGCTTTTTCATGAAAGTTTGGATTTGGGCTGAGAAGGAGAGCAAATTGACAAACTATGACCTTTTGGTGGAGATTTTGAGATGTTTGCAGTCACACTGGGTCACAGGAGAGATGGAAGTGGAAAAACAGGCATTTTCAAATAAAGAATATAGTTATCTAGTGTCTTATTGAAGGTGACAGAAAAATACACATCTACTGTAAGTGTTTATTTTGTTTGGGGGCTGTTCAGCATCCATTTCATTTTCTTTGGGTAACAGCACCCGAATTTCCATTTGGAAATGATATATCTCCCCCCAAATACAGACTAATGGCCAAGGAAGGCCAGTTGGAAATTCTCTGCCTAAAATTTGAATTATGAGCGAAATGATGAAAGGCTGTTAATTATCGGAGTTGACTCATTACAGCATCAATCCCTCAGGCAACACTATATTTCCTCCTACTTAAACTCTCTGGAGTTCTTAAGTTTCATGCCTGGATTCCAAGCTTTGCTTCGATACTGTGAGCTGTTCTTTTTTATCCTTCCAATAAACTCCCTGTTTGCTTAAGTTAGTCAGTGTATGATGATCACAACCAAAGGACCGTAACTAATACACTAATACTTCAGATTAAGCAAAATAATGAAAGTTGAGCTTGTGACATTCATAGTATTAGTATACTGAAACTATATAGGCAATTCTATTTTTGACAGGAGAATGAAGCCGTAACTCAAACATTAAGATGATCAGGAGGGGAGGAGGTCATTGGAGACAGCAAAGTAATACACTAGTATTGACTTCATAATTTATTTAGAACTGGGCCTGTAAGTTGATTTCTTTTTCCTTCCAGTATTTTATTGTGAAAATATTTTCAAACGTAGCTAAATGTAATGCATTTTACAGTGGACACTTCTATTTTACTATTAACATTTCACTATCTGTGCTTTGTCACATATCTATTCTTCCCTCTACTCATCTATTAATCCATCTTATTTTTTATGATAATTTCAAAGTAAATGGCAGACCTTAGTATACTGACATTATTATACTATATCATATATACATAATGTACACACACACACACAGACACATATATAAGCACAAACACATAATGATTTACATGTACATATCATTAACAAGAGTTGAATATGAATTTAAAGGCTTTTGATGTAAATACACTAGTCTTGAGTGATAATTACCTGAGTTTTAACGAATGCATACATTTGTATGGTCCAAACCCCTATTGAGATATAGAACATTACTTTCATCCCAGAATATTCTCCCGTGTTTTTTCCTAGGCAATTCATGCCCCTACTATCCCTCTCCCCCTAAAATCAACCACTTTGATTTTTTTATCATGGAGCTGATTTCCTGTCATTGGGAAATGGGTGAGCCAACAAGACAGCAGCCTGGGTGTCGAAGTGCTGAAACATTACTGAAAATAATGTCTCTGTGGAGAAATTGTACTTAGCACAACTACTCTTGGGTAGAGTGTATAGATGGCTGAAGAGTGCTTTGCCTAGAAAAGCACTTAGGGTGGGAGAAATTGGCTTCTGAGAAGCATGTTCTAGTCATACTCAGTGGGTCTCTGGTTCTAGGAGAAGGCAGGAGGGGTGGAGGACTGGCATTCAGTTGGTCTCTCCTTTAGGTAAAGGTTGCACACATCCTATATAATAAAAGGGTAATATGCAAATAGACCGAACGGCAGAACAACCGAATAATCAATCAAAGCGTAATATGCTAATGATATACTAAGGCTGCTCAACCACTGGCTATGATGTGCCTTGACCACCAAGGGGCAGATGGTCTGACTGGTAGGTTAGCTTACTTCTGGAATCTGGCTGATCAGGACTGAGAGAGATGGGCCAGATATGCCCTGGAGCCCTCTCATAGTCCCTCCCAGGTCCGATTGTGCACTGGTGGGATCCCTCAGCCTGGCCTGCGCCTTCTTGCAATCGGGGGATGTCGGAAAGCCAGTTTCAGTCCAATCCTGCAGGCCACTCCCCTTGGGAGGGTGCCAGAAGAAGGGCAAATGGCTGGTGAGCACTGCTGTGGCTGTGCGAGTCTCTCCCAATCGGTCAGGACTGATTGGAAGTGAGCCTGTGGCAGGCACAGTGGGGCCGGGATGAGTGGGAGCGGCAGGCAGGTAGGAGCTGCAGGTGGCATTGGACAGAGGGACTCCACCTGTGCACGAATTTGTGCACAGCGCCTCTAGTACCTAAATCATATCTGTTTGGAGATACACCAATGAGTAGCTATTTGAAGTGTCAAACTATCTGTAAGAGTCTTTAGCTGTTTCTGGGCCTGAAATGTGCTGAATGAATGTAGGGCAATCCTGTTTATGTTACCTTAATTATCAAGGAGACACATGCTAGATCTTACTCTTGTCCATTTCTATGGAACTTTTGGCCAAGAAGATGGGAAAGAGGGAGGAGAAGAGGGCGGAGTTTTAATTCAGATGGTAGGCCCTGGACACCAGAAGGGCATGGCCTGGAATCTGGTGAAGACAGAATTCCCTCCCTTGTCTCCAGTCCTTTTCCTCAGAGAAGGTTCCATGATGGTCTGTGGTTGTCACCAACTGGTGAAACTCCAGATTCTGATGTTTTCTGTCTACTGTTCTGCTACTATTTCTTGACATGAACAGAAGGTTCTACACTGCATATCTCAGTATGAACGTTGCCCCACAGGCCAGGAAGGCTCCTTAGCTCTTCCAAAGAGTAATCTTTACCTGAAATTAAAAATGTGTGTGCTTCAGTAAGATATCACCTCGCATCCGCTAGGATGCTTATTACAAAAAAAGACAAGAGACAACCAACATTTAGTTCTGGATATAATTTTTTAAAATCCGGGCCCTTTTTTACATAATTCAGGCCCTTGACACTATTTTATTAATTCTACGAATTTATAGATATAGTGACTATGACTTATGATACTTTGAGGAACGCTGATACGTTTTATCATATATTTTGTATTCTTTTTAACTTTATTGTTCAATTATAAGAAATTTTCAGGTTGTATCTTTTAAATTAAATTAGAATTTAATTAGGAAATTATTTTCTAAGGGTTCCAAAGTATGTTGTTGAGCTCACTCATGATGGGTGTTTAACTTTCCCACTCCTGGCTATTTTAGATTGTTTCTATATTTTACCGGTATAAGTAACAGTTTTGTATATGTCATTTCCATGTTTTGACACTTGGAGACAAGTATGAAAGGCAGCTGCTAGTAAGGGCTATGACTGTTTGCTGAGGGAGGGGTATGCCCTACCTTCCCCACACAGAAGGATAGATAGTGAAGAGCAAACAGAGAGAAACTAGCCCGTGAAGATAGTAAAGTGTGCCCACTACCGATTGGCTCTTCTCCATTCAACCAGGAACTCGAAGCCCTGGGAACCTATTTTGCAGGAAATAACTGCTATCCTTTTACAACTTCATATTTTACATACAGTGCTACCTTGAGATACGAGTTTAATTCGTTCCATAACCTTGAGGCGTGGGAAACTATGAGACGCTCGAGTCATGGTAAACTGGTGGGCCATGTGCAGCCGGCCGATCCGCACAATTACTCCTATCTCAAATGTTGCTCGTATTTCAAAGCAAAAATCGCTCACTCGACGGCTCGTATCTCAAAAAACTCGTATGTTAGGGCACTCGTATCTCGAGGTACCACTGTATTTCAATACTTTATAAATTACTACAAATATTATTTGCCATTTTGTACCCACGCTGCTGCCTATTTTAACTTCTCTAATTTTATATGTGATTTCAAAACTTTCATACTATGTTAACGGTATAAGTAATATTTATTTCTCCTTATCTTTATTCATATGACCATACATGAAGATGCCCACACTTAATAAACCTTCATATATATTCAGTGTTTTTTAAAAAAACGAAGTTATTGATGTCCCAGATTTTGAGATAGAGCTTTAGAACAGTAACCAGAGTGCCATGCAGCGGGAAGACACGAAAGCATCTGGAGAAGCAGTTTGTGTCTCACTGATCGCCTTTTAAAAGAATTTATTGGCTTGTAACCCAGAGGTTACTGACCTCTCCAGTTGTCAGAAGGAGCCCTCCCCTTTAATTCCAAGTGAAAGAATCTGAGCCCTCATTATGTTTGACCACAGGAAAGTTGGGCTTTTCCCATGTTCTCCTCCCCACAGCCTCTGGGACTCCCTATAGACTACTAGAGTGTCTCCCAGATCATTCCTAGATTTCCCCGCATAGTCGGGGCGATGACATTCCTCTGACCTGCATCTCTGATCTTTGGGCAATAAAGTATTATTATTGCTTCACTGGCTTCCTCAGTTACTTCAGCTCTCCCTATGCAGCTTCAACCTCAATATGGACGTAGGCCCACTGATTAACAGAACTCTACTAACTGTGCTAGATAATGAAGAGAGATTTGACATAGAAAAGAAAATACTGGATATTAGATTTGACTATTTCCACGATTTGTAACCTAAACCTTAGTTTCAATCCCAGGACCCTCCAGGACATCTCTCCTGTTACGAACACCTTATTACCAAGTTCCATATCCCCCCAAATGGGTGCCCTTGACCTTGTGCTCTGCGAAGCAGGTGAGGCTGGTTTTTGCTCCCACAACCCAGCAAAGGGAAAAACCCTTTTCTCCTGCACCCCACCACTCAATTTTAGCCCAATATCCCAATTACACAACAAACAAACAAACAAAAATTTGTAGGTAAACACCGTTGTCTACAATGAAGCCTTCATAAATTTTAAAGAGCAGATAGTGAAAGACATAGATTGTTTTAAAAAATATATTAAGCAAAATACCCACCTACAAGGAAATTTTTTAAAAAACTATGAAATAAGTATTGATTCAAAGTTGAAATGTAACTACTAAAGTGAATATGAGAGTAATATAACATATGATAAAACATAACGGTGTTACTCAAAGTATCATCATTGTAATTTAGGAAAAAACTCCTCAAAAATACATCTAAAAATTACTAGAATGAATAAAATAGCCAAGTACTAGTAAAAGGTCTAAATTAAAGGAATATATGTCCAGATTTAAATGTTTTTTAACTATTTTCATAGCAGATAATTGAAAGATATGATGTGGAAATGAAAGTTTTACAAAAAGGAAATAATGGGAACATAAGAAATGTGGTAATCAAATGAATAAAGTTATTCACATAACAAGTTATTAATCCTGTTATTGATATAAGCCATCTTACATTACACAATTGCCTTTGCATGTCTATGTTCCAGTTATGACATTTAGCACAGGGCATGCATCAGTAAACAAGGTAGATGTAGTTTCTGCCTTCATGGAGATTACCACCTGTTACAGGAACCATACATTAAAAATTTGCATATGTAAGTAATTACATGGCTAATTAAAACTCTGATAAAACAGTAGAAAAGGCAGGATCTATCTATACATGTGAAATGAAGAGGGAGACGGTGCACATTTGAGGAATTCAAATGTAACTACTGCATTGAATGGTGCCTGAGGGTAGAGAAGGAATGGAAGAGTGAACTAGAGTTGCTGAGGGAGGGAGGCCCTTGTCAAGTGGGGCCTTATTGACCATATTAAAGATTTTGGCCATTATTCTGAAGCAATAGGAAGCCTTTGAAAGGATTTATGGGGATTTAAAAAATATAATGACAGGAAACAACTTATATATCCAACAGAAGGGGAAAGGCTTTAAAAATTACATAATAACCAGAGATAAAATGCTTTTATGTTGAAAACATGTTTATTCAGAATTTTTGGTGACATGGGGAAATGGATAACGAGAGTAAAATTTAATAGTAAGTGTGATATCAACCATGTGAATGTATGTGCATGAACAGAAAAAAACTAACAATGGTAATCTATGATTGAGGGGTTTGCTGAATCTTATTTCTTTAATATTTTTTTTTTTTGGTTTTCCAGATTTCAATAGCAAATGTGCATTCATCTTATAAATCTAGGAAAATATTGTTAATAGTTGAATTTCTGATCTCATCTGAATTGGTAGCTTGTCAGATAATGTAGTTATGGGCCCAATAAAAGTAAACTTTAGGGTAAGATGTTATTCATTTACTTTTTCTTTACTTAATCTTATTTGAATATGGAGGAGCCTAATACATATGTGTATGTGATCCCCATATCTGGTAACTTGGTAACTTGTACTTTAAGAGTGAACACTGTGTGTGCAGGAAAGAGTTAGCATTGCAGGCCTGAGACTGCTCTCCTTGGAAGTGCCTACTTGCAAGGTAGCCCATGACTGGTATCTGGGAACTTGGGTTTTTAGAAGGTTTCCACCAATCATAGAACCGTTAAGAGTGGCTCACTGTACCTAGAGAGTTTGTACAAATAATGTGGCTTTTGCCGAGCACCTGCTTTCCTTCTGGTCTGGAATTTTGGAACATGCTAAGCAGAGAGGGTGCCTCTGTCATCAGCCCCAGTAAAAGCCCTGGATGTGGAGTCTCTAATGAGCTTCCCTGGCAGACAGCATTTCACACATGTTGACACAACTTGTTGCTGGGGAATTAAGTATGTTCCATGTGACGCCACTTGGAAGCTTGTGCGTGATTTCTTTGGGTTGTCCCTTTGGTATTTTTGCTGCAATAAATCATAGCCAAGAGTATGGTTTTAGGCTGAGACCCGGGGGTGGTCTTGGGGATGTGCCACACCGTGAGCCTCCTAAAGCTACACGTTGTTGAAACTCTTATCCAAGAATTGAGTTTTTAATTGACTGTGAAAAATCAGCTAGAGTTTAAGTGAGGAAATATTATTAACTCCCCAATTTTAGTACAATTCGGCAGTTTATTTATATTTGCTTATGGCAACATAGAAATAGTTAATAGCTCATTTACTGTAAGTATGTTACTGTCTTGGTTCAGGCATTGATGATTCACAGTGACAGCACAGCTGTATTTGAAAACAAAAATGTATACTTTACTATGTTTTTCTATTTTGTTCGAAGTTATTAGAATTCAGCACAGTATGTAATTTTAGTTTCAAACTTCATGCGTTATGTTTGTTGTCAACAAGAAATTCTAGAAAATATAAAAAGCAAGCAAGATATGAAAGTATTCATTACCCTACCATGCACTGACAAACATTAACATTTTTGCATACATGATAGCAATCTATCTATGCCTCTTCCAAGTCCTTGTTTTTTATGAGCATACACAGTATATTTTAAACACAATTGGAGTATGTATGTGTGTGTATCTACTTTGTTTCACATAATGTTAAATTACGACTACTTTCATGTCAGAATATAGAATTCTAGAGCAATTTCATTTACCATATGGTATTCTATCTTATGGATGTTCTACATATCAACTAGCCTCATCTAATCCTGTATAATAAGAGGGTAGTATGCAAATTGTCCCCTTGACCGCAAAGTTGTCTGGGAGTTCGACCAGACAGTGGGACTAGGTGGGGGAAGGGAGGAAGATCCCGGCAGGCAGCTGGCAGTCGCTAGATACCCTGCCAGTGCACTGGGCCTCTAGTGATACATATAGACAGTCCCTCAAATTTTAGTATTTAAACAGTATTGCTACTAGTATTAACACCCTTGATCCAGATTTTTGAAGGATTACATCTCTACTAATAAAAAGGGTAATATGCTAATTAGACCGGGAGAACTTCTGGACGTACTTCAGACAAAGCCATAGTGGCAGGGCCTAGGCAGAGGTGGTTAGGGGCAATCAGGTCAGGAGGGGAGGGCAGTTGGGGGTGATCAGGCTGGCGGGGGGGGGGCCCATGGGGGGGCGCCAGCCCGCTAGAAGGGCACATGGGGTTAAACACACAAAAGGGGGGCCAATTAAGGGTGGTCAGGCTGGCAGCAGAGCAGTTGGAGGCGAGCAGACCAGCAGGCAGAAGTGGTTAGGGATGATCAAGCAGGCAGGCAGGTGAACAGTTAGAGGAGTCAGGAGTCCCGGATTGTGAGAGGGATGTCCCAGATTGGAGAGGGTGCAGGCTGGGCTGAGGGACACACTCCTACCCCGTGCATGAATTTTCGTGTTCCAGGCCACTAGTTTCAAAATAACTATGAAAAATATATAAAAAAGAACAAGGTATTAAAAATACAAAATGTATAAAAACATAAAAGATTAAATTCCAAAGATAATATAATTGCATATTTATATAATTTTAGAGGAAGACTTTTTAAGCATGGTTTCAAATAATGGCAGAAACTACAATAAAAATATACTTAGCTTTATGTACGTAAGAAATGGAAATATTTGCTATAAAAGAAAACCATCATAAAAAGATTAAAAGGCAATAAACTGAGAATAGAGGAAGAAACTGAGAAAATTATTTGTCACCCATATAACAGGTTAAAAATAACAGCCATAACTCACATGTGTATTAGAGAAAAAACAAATACAACAATTGATAAATGGAATCAGTAGGGAATTATAATGGCCAAAAAAATATGAAAAAGTTTTCAATTTAATTATTAAAGACATAAAAATACAAATTAAAATAAAGATTAACTAAACTTATTGTGGTGGTCATTTCACAGTATAAACAAATATCAAATAATTTTGTTGTACACCTAAAACTAATATCTTATATATCAATTATTTCTCAACTAAAAATAACACAAACATGTTTATTGTATCTTATCAAATTAAGTACAGTGAACAAGACCCAGTGTGAACATGGGTCCAAAGAAAAACTTACCTGTAGCAGGAGTATAGACTAGCATAATTTTTGGCATATACCAGACTCCCCAAATATTTATTAATTCAATAAAAAATGCATGAATGTAAGTTTCTAAGTTTGATTAAGACATTGTTTGTCTGTAAATAGGCAATATTGTTCATATGGAGGTAATTTTCAGTTTGTGTCAGATTAGCCCTATTCTCTTCTCTGACAAGAAGCCAGGCTGATAGGTGAAGAGACTGCATTTTCTCACCTTTGGCAAGGTATATGACATTACCTCTCCAATCCTATCTAATAAAAGAGTAATATGCAAAATGATTGTACCTCCACTACACCCACCAGCCAATTTGGAGTGAGTATGCAAATTAATACAACTAAGATGGCTATGGCCATAGAGAGCGCAGGAGGGAGGCTTGGGTTACCCCGGTGATGAAGTAAGCCAAGCTTTCCACACACCTTGGCTGGCTCAGGCCTCTGCTTAAGGCTACAAAGTTTCAATTAAAGAAGATAAATAAATTCCAACAGAAATGGCCGCTGCCATGGAGGGAGCAGAAGGTTTGGTTCTGCTTCAGGCTACAAAGTTTCAATTGTAGAAGATAAATAAATCCAAGATACCAGGGCCTCTGCTTGGGTTGCTGGGGGGTGTGGCTGGCCTGCAAACCACCATAAGCCCCTCGCCCAGGCCACCCTATGCCCCAAGGGAACACCCATCCTGATCTGGGACACCCTTCAGGGCAAACCAGCTGGCCCCCATCCATGCACCAGGTCTCTATCCTATTTAATAAAAGAGTAATATGCAGATTGACCATTACTCCAACACACAAGATGACTACCCTATGTGGTCAAAGATTCTGCCCTCATATGGTCACAAGATGGCTACCACAAGATGGCCAGCAGGGGAGGGCAGTTGGAAGGGACCAAGCCTACAGGGGAGGGCAGTTGGGGGTGATCAAGCCTGCAGAGGAGGGATTGGGGGTGACCAGGCCTGCAAGGAAAGGCAGTTGGGGGGGACCCAGGCCTGGAGGGAAGGGAAGTTAGGGGGGACCTAGGTCTGCAGGGGAGAGTAGTTGGGGAGGACCAGGCCTGTAGAGGAGGTCAGTTAGGGATGATCAGGCTCACAGGGGAGGGCAGTTAGGGGTGACCAGGCCCACAGGGGAGGGCAGTTAGGGAAAAACAGACTGGCAGGGGAGCAGTTAGGCATCAATCAGGCTGGCAGAGGAGTGATTAGGTGGTGATTAGGCTGGCTGGCAGAATCGTTTAGGGGCAATCAGGAAGGCAGGCAGGGAAGCAGTTGGGAACCAGCAGTCCTGGATTGTGAGAGGGATGTCTGACTTCCCGTTTAGGCCCAATCCCACTGGGCAGTCGGACATCCCTCGAGCAGTCCCAGATTGGAGAGGGAGCAGGCTGGGCTGAAGAACACCACCCCCCCCCCCGCCCCCGTGTACAAATTTTGTGCACTGGGCCTCTAGTATGCTTATAACTGATAGAAATACAGCCTATATAGATCTAAAAGAAAGTTCTGTGGATGTTAATTTTAACTGCCAGTTTTGAACTTTATTCTAGATCCATTGGATCATAATCCCTAGAGGGCAGCTTCAAGCTACCCAGGTGACTTAAATGCACAAAATTCTGAGCACCTTTGGGCTAGATTTCAGAAACATGAGGGGAACCAATTTATGCATAAGGAGATGTTCATATTATTTGTATTCTGTGTCCCCCAAGACATCCTGATAATAATTTTTATCAGTGATTTGTATCATGATCTAAGGATTTTTCCTTATAAACTTTCAGAAATCACAGTTATTCAATACCTTGAATAGTTATGTCAAATACGAAGGGTGGGGCAACTAGATTGAGATGAGACTCAATGGAAACAAAGGTTAGGTCATAGACTTTATATCTAAATGAGAACTGCACAAGGCACAAGATGGCAGAGACAGTTTGGCTTAGCAGCACTGATTATTAACAGGCCATAAGTCAGCATTGTGAATTAGCTGCCCCCAAGGGATAAATAAATGCAAAGAAATCAGAGTAAATAGGACAAAAGACCTTTATTTTGTGCCAATTAGTCCACCTCAGATATGTTTAGGTTAGGTGCCAAACTCTATAAATTTACCTATACTTAGAGAAGAAAATTAACAAAGCTGGGTATATATAGCACAGCCTTTGTTTAGTAACCCACGTCGTACCTCATTAAGACTTCGGGGTCCTCTTCTATGCAGTTGCTTCTTCTCTTGAACCATCAGTTCAGCTGCTTCAGTAGCTCCAGACGCTCATCCTTGGCTCATTGGTTCAGTGAGATGATGTCCTTTGTTTAGACTTCACCTCCCTACTCAATCATCCAGAAATTGACCCCAAGTAGCAATCTAGGGAAAGTATGAAATTATTCTCAAGTATGTTCCTTCTTTTGCAGATCATGATCCCTCATTGCTTGAGGTCCAGTACCTTGAAGCAGTTGCCATATATATATTTTGTCCAGTTTTATTTTTATTTATTTATTAAATATATTTTATTGATTTTTTACAGAGAGGATGGGAGAGGGATAGAGAGTTAGAAACATCCATGAGAGAGAAACATCGATCAGCTGCCTTTTGCACACCCCCTACTGAGGATGTGCCCACAACCAAGGTACATGCCCTTGACCAGAATCAAACCTGGGACCCTTCAGTCCACAGGCCAATGCTCTATCCAGTAAGCCAAACTGGTTAGGGCCAGTTTTAGAATTGTTTAGGTCATTGGTTCTCAACCTTTCTAATGCTGCGACCATTTAATACAGTTCCTCATGTTGTAGTGAATCGTAATGTAAATATGTGTTTTCTGATGGTCTTAGGCAACGCTGCTAGTGGTTCTCAACCTGTGGGTCACTGCTGTAGAGCCTAAGACCATCAGAAAACAGGTCACACCCCACAGGTTGAGAACCGCTGGTTTAGGTGGTTACCCTGTCATGGAACCTGTTTTTTTCATGTTAAATATTTTAGAATATGCAAATTATTAAGTCAGACACATCTAGTTAAGAAAAGGCTAGCACATTTAGATGCCCACTGGAGTTATCCAGTAACATTAAAAACAAGGAAGGGCTCTAGATAGAATCCTGTAGATGCTGAGCTGTATGTATTTCCTTTGAAAACATGCAAGTTCAACAAAACATTCTAAGTTCATTTTTGGGGGCCTATTACAGCTATGAGCCACTGTTAGTACCTTCTCTGGATCCTGGCTTTGTCATCTTAGTCTCTAAACTTCAGTTCCCTCATTTGTAAAATCAGAATAATGACACACCTAGCAAGGTTTAAATGAAATAAATGTAAACAGTACTTGGCAATTATTACTCCTTTAATAAGTGAAGCTTGTCTAGTCAAGTGAGTTAAGTCTTCTGGTTGCTGGGGCTGATGACTACCTTCTTCCCAGAGACTTCTGAGACCCAATCTCCCATGCTTCTATTCCTGTCTAATAGACCGAGTGGAAGCCAGGCCCCATCATGCTTGCCCTTCCTCGCTCTTGAACTAGCTGCTCTGCATTTCCTCAGCTCCCAGGCTCTCTTGCTTGAACTCCTGCTCCATAACCAGTGATGCCTCCCCTGGTGTTTTCAACCTCTCGCCTGAGTACCCCTCTGCTTCCTTGCCTTTAATGAAATCTGGCTATTTCCTGAGAAGACGCAACGCTCTTATAAGTGGCTGTGGCTGTTGACTTCCACAAACCCTGCATGTATGTATACCTTAGGGTCAGAAGGCAGGGCTGGTGTCTTCCTCGCTTCCCAGTCACCTTCATTTACCATCTTGGAGGGATTGTCTCACTGAGGTTTTTCACGTTAAGCTTTCACCCTCTACCCTGTTGCTTGCTGTCACACACCAGCTTTCCCACTCTTTCCCCCTGCCATTCATCTAAAACACTGGCACCTAGCCAGTCTCCATCTCAGTTCCCCCCTCTTTTCCCATTACCTGTGGCCTAAGCTGATTCATTCCATGCCATTACCTCTGAGCTCCTTAATTTCCTAATTGGTCATGATGTCCTCTTCCTTTCCACTTCTGTCACTTTTCATCTTTGTAAGTTGATCCACTTACAAAGTCATACTACATACAGCGCTGTCTGCCACTACAATCTCCTTTTCTTATAGTTGCTTGTTTAACCCTCCTACCAGAATTGTATTCAACCTCTTCAAAACATGTAATTCCATAGCTCTCCTAGCTTCTTTTTTCTCTCTCTCTATTTTCCTCTTGATTTTCCGTTTATTCTCTAAGGCTCATTAATTAAAAAATACCCTTCCCTAGCTAAAGTTCTCTTTGACTTTTGTGTTGCTCATCACCTTGGTCTGGAAGATTTCGATCCTGGATGAATCTACTTCCTGTTCCTTCCATGTCTGTACCTAGCACTGCAGGAGGAAGTCCCATAACGATCACAGTGGCCCAGCGATAACGTTATAATCTACTCACCCATTTTCCACCATGGCTACATCCAACCTCCTACTTGCTTACCTCCCACTCTGAAGTTTTGTGCAACCAGCGTGATGAAATGTGGGCCCCTATGGGAGGCATAGAACAATGCTTCTGGTCTAAGGCGAGGGGCATATACCTCGCTTCTGTTAATAAACTTGGGCAAATGTGTAGAGTTCTCCAGTCCCGGTTCACACATGAGCAATGTATTCCCAGTGCTTAGTGTTACAGAGTGAACCCAGTTCTGACTCAGCCCAGCATTTGAGTCTTAGGGTTTCAGTGTCCTCCACCATCAGGCATTCAGATCCCAGCTCTAAGGGCCTCTATCTCCTCTGGGTCCCCTCTTTGCTTTCTGACTTCAGCTGCCACCAAACACTATGGGTTCCTTCTCTGCTTCTCATTCCCAAGACCTGTCTCTTTAACATTTTACTTACAACTTAATGTAGCATTCATAGTCATGAGGAACTGGAGAGAATGAATGGTAGTGGGTACATTTTTCCATCTTGACCTAGAAATCCAAACCTCTCTCTCATAGCAGAGAGAGAGGTTATTTGTAACAGTTGTAATTTTATGTTTGTCTGTGGGATTATTTGATTTGATCAGTGTCTGTATCCTCCATTAGTCTGCAAGCTTTTTGAGAACAGAGACCATGTCTATTTTTGTTCACTGTGTTTTCTCAGCACAGGGCACAGTTGAGAAAACATATTATTGGCACTCAGTAGTTAATTAAGTGAATAGTTTACATGATTATTATATATGTAACCATGTCTTTTAGCATCCTAGACCATTGCAGCTCTTTGAACACTGAACCTCTTACCTCACCCATCTAAACCTTCCCCTCCCCTAAGACTCATGCTGCTTAGATCAGACCATTCTCATCTACTTGTCAGCTTCAGAATTAGTCACTTACAATTGTAAAAATAACCTGTCAGCATCTGAAAGCTCCCTGGGATCATTTAGGATGCTTTGGGTTACAATGCACAGAAAACCCCAGTTTAATTAGCCTTAAAAGATAAGGGAGCTTATAATCCACATAATAAAAGTTAAAACATGGGGTAGCTGTAGGAATATCCCTCAAGGCCGATTTAGTTTTTCTGTAATTCCCGTGGATTCTGTCCTCTTCTCCGTATTGGTTTATCCTTAGGCTGGTAGCACGATACCAAGATACAGCAGCTCAAGGAAGAAGAAGGGCTGTGTTTTTTTTTCTCCCTGTGTTTCTAACGAAAAACATTCCCAGAAGCTCCCAGCAGACTTTCACTCATAACCTCAAGACCAGACTACAGACCTAGTCCCAAACCTATTCTTAGTAGTGGGGCTGAGATTACTGTGTTTAGTTTAGTGTAACCATTTAGGATGGATTGGAAGTGGAGAAAGTAAACCATTTGGACTTCCATACATTTAAAATCAAATTTGGCCTGGTCTGTGTGGCGCAATAGTTGAACATTGACCTATGAACCAGTAGGTCACAGTTTGATTTCTGGTCAGGGCACATGCCTGGATTGCTGGCTCAATCCCCAGTAGGGAGGGTGCAGAAGGCAGCCAATCAGTGATTCTTTCTCATTATTGATCTATCTCTCTCTCCCTCTCCCTTCCTCTTTGAAATGAATAAAAAAATATTTTTAACAAATCAAACTTGGAATTTCAATTTGATTACACTTCCTATTCTTCCATCCTTTTCACATTTTGATCTCCATTCAACCTCTTTGTCTTTATTGAATCCTATAGTCTATCAATACAAGTCAGTTTTCCCAATAAACCAGCCCTCCACTGGCAGCATTGTCTTCCCTTCCTACTCGAACAGTCCTTTCCACAGGACTCTTCAGCACATTCTGTTCCTTCGCCACAACTATGCTTTAACCATGACAACCAGATCATTCCTCTGTTCGTCCTAGATTGCTACAGCAATTAGCTTTCTTCATTCCTTTTTCTCAAGTTGCCAAGCCATGCTGGAAGAAATGGCATAGTTCTACAAGTTTGTATTATTGTAATTTCATGGACATTAACCTGAACATGGTTCTTACTGTCAAGCAACAGGTCCTCGCTTCTTTCTAGCCAGTTCCTTGTACAGATAGTGGGCTATGTCCTGATTCACTAAGCTGTGTGACCTTAGGCAAGTGACTTAACCTCTCTGAATCTCAGTTACTTACTCTCTAAATTTAGAACCTACATCAAAAGATTGTTTTAAGATTAACTAGGTAATGTATGTATGTAATGCAATTTTTATACTGCCAGGCACATAATACTTAATTAGGTAATGCTAACCTTGTCTTCATGGCACATCCTAAACTGTGCTCCTCTTCTTATGTCCCCTACCTTGAATCTTCTTTCCTTTCCCCATTGTTGCCTACTCTTTTAAAATATTTATATATTTTTATTGATTTCAGAGAGGAAGGGAGAGGGATAGAAACATCAATGATGAGAATCATCAATCGGATGCCTCTGGCACGCCCCCTACTGGGAACCGAGCCTGCAACCTAGGCAGGGAATTGAACCCAGTCCACAGGCTGAGGCTCTATCCACTGAGCCAAATCAGCCATGGCTGCTATCCACTCTTAAGAACTGTTTTGATTTGTAGAGGCCGACATATGTGGACCCCCCAGTTTCCTTTCACTTCCAAATAGACCAGGGACTGTATTTATTTTTAAAAATATACATTTTATTGATTTATTTTAAAGAGAGGAAGGGGAAGGGATAAAGAGTTAGAAACATACATGAGAGAGAAACGTCAATCAGCTGCCTCCTGCACACCCCCTACTGGGGATGTGCCTGCAACCAAGGTACATGCTCTTGACCGGAATCAAACCTGGGACCTTTCAGTCCGCAGGCCAATGCTCCTATCCACTGAGCCAAACCGGTTAGGACTGTATTTATTTTTGACACCCTGAATGACTAGCACAAGCATGGCACATGAACATACCCAGTGATTGTTCCATTGGATTTATAGTGTTCTTATTTTTGTGTTGATTCCATGAGATTGGGAAAAGATAAGGGGGTTGGAATAACAATGCAGTGGTTCAGAATTAAGCTAAATAATTGCCCCTGATAGTTGCTGCAAAAAATAAAAAATAAAAAAATCTCTGGTATTCCAAATCTGCCCATGACACTTGGGAATCTGAAGATGTCTAAACTAAAAGATTCATTTAGCTCTGGTAATTAGCAACATAAGCAAAAAACAGATGAATAAGCTGGCTTTATTTGTAAATAACATTTATGGTCCAAATAGTTTCCCCTTCATGACTGAGACTTTCCTGCTCAGCGTTGCAACATCTTTCAGATATAAACAATAAAACCAAATGACCACAGACAATGATCAATGTGTTTTATGACAGCAAGACGGAGGGAGAACAAACATTCCCTTACTGACTAAACACAACCAGGCAGGCAAAGTCCTTTGAACCTTTCTTGGGGCAGGGTTGGGGTATAATAAATACGGTTTTCTTTAACATATACCTAAGCTGAATTTCTATGGTCATTTCTGACATGAAATGAAATTTCTTTTTATGAAACAAGCTTGGATTTAGGAGAGAACATTAGAATGAAGCTATTTTCTTGAGGATATTTATTCTGATAGATGTGTTTTAAGCTAACATATTTGTAGAAATTGAGATTGGGAGTATCAGTAAAGGAAGCTTGTGGATTCAAACTCTGTTGAAAAGTCATTTTCTCAACGACCTTTATTTTCTATTTTTTCCTCAAGAATATCCATTTTTATTTGGGTTCAGGCAGCAATGAGTATATAGACTTTTCATGAGCCACTGGTCTTCATGGGATTTTTAGGGAGGGAAGAGGCCTGTGGCAATTTCTGAAATGTGTGTATATTGGGAAAGTGAAATGAAACTGGTTATAAGCCAGCAAGCGTACGTTTTTAAAAAATCTTCAAGAGATGATCTATCTTCCATGGGACATTTCAAGTACACATTGCAGTGACCCGTTTTTAGCAATTGATCTTAAAAGAAATACATACAGATTCCTGGCACAGATGTGCCTCAGCACTCCTGTCTGCCCTACCCGGTCCTGCCTTCCGTGCAATATTTCTTCTGACTGAGAAATGGTGAAAGAAGGACTATGTACCTCATCCCTAGAAGTGGTGGAGGACTCATAAAAGGGATTGGAGACAAAATTCTACAAATTAGGATATTATCCCGCAGAAAGAGCATATGCTTTGAGTCAGCCTTAATATGTTATCACATAATTCTTTAGGCTTTTAAAACATCTGGCCACCCTTCCTCTCAGATCTATCAGACTTAGCTCACTGCAGGCCACTCCTGAAGCTCTTTGGGCATGCTTCAGAACTCTGATTTTGTAGAAACAAAAATCATTTATCTAAAGTACCTCAAGTACCGTATATTGGTCACAATCGGTAGCAAAACTACTAAAGGGTTTTAGTAGTTTGACCAAAATAATGCTAACATTTCTCATTGCTGTTATGCTATTGTTAGTGTCTATGTCTTTTTATGTTTCATGGGAATCTATGTAAATCCATGAATATTATTTATTCATTAAAAATTTTTTTATTAATTCAAATTGTCTTCTTAGACCCAATAAATGCTTTTTTTTAACCCTAATTCAAATTTGTCTCACTTTAATATTGTCGTCATTGCTTTATTGTGACCAAGCTAGTATTAGCATGATATCTTTAACCATATCTTCATTGTAGCCAGTGGTTCTCAACCTTCCTAATGCCACGTCCCTTTAATGCAGTTCCTCATGTTGTGGTGACCCACAACCATAAAATTATTTTCGTTGCTTATGTTTGGGGGGTCACCACAACATGAGGAACTGCATTAAAGGGATGTGGCATTAGGAAGATTGAGAACCACTGATTGTAGCCATTTTTGTATTATTTTTACTTTGAATTTATTTCATATAGATGGAATATAACTGGACTTTGTTTTTCTGACATATCTGAGAGACTTTATTTCCTAGGGAAAGTGATTCAATTTACATTTATTACAGTTGATTTATTTTTCTTATTTCTGGCATTTCCAATACTTTCCTATTTGTCTTTTCTCATTTTCTATTTTCCTATCTTTTGCTCTTTGGATTATGTTTTCTTTTTATTTATTTCTGCAGTGCTTTGGGATTTTATTAGCGATTGCTTTGACATTTTTCAAAAGCACCCGTTATGTGAAACCGGTTTGGCTCAGTGGATAGAGCATTGGCTTGCAGACTGAAAGGTCCCAGGTTCAATTCCGGTCAAGGGCATGTACCTTGGTTGCAGGCACATCCCCAGTAGGGAGCGTGCAGGAGGCAGCTGATCAATGTTTCTCTTTCATCGATGTTTCTGACTCTCTATTACTCTCTCTTCCTCTCTGTAAAAAAATCAATAAATATTTTAAAAAAACAAAACACCCTTTGCCTCTATTTCTCTGGTTATCAGAGAGCTGAAAATAGAGAAGTGTTTCCCCCGTTCCATGAACACATTATTTTATTTTACTTTTTCTCCCTCATGTTAGCGGCTTATAAAAATAACATGGAGACATTAATCTGAATTTTTCTAAAGTGAACACAATATCAATTATATATTTGTAATTGTGAATTGCCTGCCTTCACTCCTGAGGCAGGTTAGCTGTAATCATTTGTATGTAATCACTGGTTGTCTTCTGGCATTTTGATTGTCAGTGGGCATACCTGAAGTTATCAGATAAGAAAAAGAATGACTTCAAAAAAATCTGAAAACATGGTACTTAAATTCTACATATGAGGAGAAAGGGGGAGAATTGGGAGTGTGGAAGATCTAATCAATAGAGTAGAATAGAAAAATGAATATGCCTCTGCAGAATGCACCAGAATAAGGGTGATGATTAAAAAAGAGAAAATGATTCTGTGGAAGACAGAATATAAGATTCCTCACAGCAAAACTGGTGGTCTGACATATAAGACTCAGGACAAGTAGGAACAATTAAATTGCAAGATAGCAAAATGTTCCTGAGCAATATTAATTTTAAAAAATCTACAATCAAACATATCTAGGAAAGATCTTTTTAAATGATAAGGATGAAGACAAAAATCCTGCATGTGTCTAGGCAGATGAAAGAAGTCATCTAAACTGGAAGGCATTTACCTTTTTCCTAGTGCCTTCACAGTCTTCTTAAGCAGGAAGTGGACAAGCTAAATGGAGAACCGCTAGTCAGATGTCATTATAATCCAGAAGTGTTTCACCAAATTTTTAAAAAATTGGGCAAGGTTTAATTATTTTGAACACTATTAACTGTACAAGATATAGCCATTACTCTCTTTCTATCTCTCTCTGTGTGTGCATGTGTGTAAATATATATATTTAAAATAAATAAATAAAAAGAAAACATAGTCCATAGAGCAAAAGACAGGAAAATAGAAAATGAGAAAAGACAAATAGAAAAGTATTGGAAATACCAGAAATAAGAAAAAAAAATATATATATATATATATAGAGAGAGAGAGAGAGAAACATCAATGATGAGAGAAAATCATTGATCAATTGATCAGTTGCCTCCTGCTTATCCCACGCTGGGGATCGAGCCTACAACCCCAGGCATGTGCCCTGATTGGGAATCAAAGTATGACCTCCTGATTCATAGGTTGATGCTCAACCGTTGAGCCATGCCAGCTAAGCCAGCCATTACTCCATTTAGTTGGACATTAGTGACCAACAGATGATGTTGGTGCCCTTTTACAGTCTTAAATTCTGCTGTGGCTCCTACTTGTTTCATTACAGAGATCCCAGGATCAAGTCAAAAGTGTAGAACACCTAACTCCAACTCTATTTGCAACAAGGAACAATCATCTATGTACAAGAAGAATGGAAAAAAATTCTATCATGTATATAATTTACCTAATTCTTGTATGCCCTTGGATATACCGGCCTGAATTGGTGTTCTGCATCTATGCATCTTGTTCAAACTGTGGCATTCAGGATTTTGTATTTAAGGCAGCTTGGTATACAAGTCAGAGGTTAATGGTTTTAAAGTCTTAGCCTTCACAGGGCCTGGGGCTCTAAGCATCCCATAGAATAATCACATACTTTCAAGATCTGAAATGTTATTCCTTGGATGGGAACTGACGTGTGGAGCCTGGTGTGCAGTGACTCAGCTGGGAAGTTACTGCTTACCATCAGGGGCTTGGAGAGGACAGCCTCCTTCTAGCACACACAAGCAAACAAAACATCTCAACCTGTAGGCTCTCATTTCTGGGTGCATTTTAGCCAACAATGAAGGGCAGCAGGGGAGCGTATTTTTGATGGGCAGATAGCTACGCCTTATCATTCTTTCTTGCAAAGCCTTAATACTTGAAGTTTCAAGCAGAATGGTATAACCTGGAGGTGGTAGGAATCCCTTGTAAACCCTGCAGGGATGCTGTCCTAGGAACGGAATTCTGGCTTAAAGGCCCTGAGTTATGGATGGAATGTACTCTGTCCTGGGACCAGAGCCCCTGGGCCCAAAATCCTGCTCCTAAAAAGTTCCATGTACCTATTCACATCTTTCTTCACCTGTCACCCCATCGCTGAAACACATGACAGAGCTGGATCTCTGTAACGGTTCATGTACAAGGTAAAGCATATACAGTGCTTGGCCTCAATGCAATTAGAACTCCCTCCTCACTTCGACCTCAGGATAAACACTCAGGATGAGGATGCTCTTAGCCAATTCTGGGAGCAATTGGGAAATTGCTTCCTATGGGTCAAGCATTGCTTATTTTATGGAAATGCAAGTGGCTGCTCTTGGTGTGGGTTCTGACTTCATAATTAATGTTGGGCATTCTGAAGAAGAAAGACATAGGTCCATAACTAATGTGGGTAAGGCACCCTGAAGGGAATTTTGTTCTAATTGCTTCAGATCTTTTTTTTTTCATATTAAAGAAGTAAAATATTACTTATACAATTGAAGATCATCTCTTCTTTTCCATTCTTTCCGGACTAGCCAGCATCTTGAAGTTCTCCTGAATGTCTTAAATCTTTTATCACAAATGCATATATCCACAAACATGGTATTCTATGTTTAATATAGAATATGAATAATATAGCCATTTCCTCATGTTTCATATTTAAAAGAATCAGACATCAATTCAAGATGAACCAATAAGCAGATGTATCACTGAACAAAAATGTGGGTGGAAAATATACCAAATATATTTAAAACAGATGCTCTAGTATCTGAACTGATTCAAATAAAAGAAAAATTTTAAATCGCAGAAAAAAACATGCCCAGGATTAATGGTCATCCTTAAAAAAACATTTGTGTTACTTTATATTTCATGAGGGAGACATGTTAAAATATTTACTTTGGTTAAAACTAATCAAGAATGGAAAAAAATTGATACTAAAGGGAGGGAATGGAATAAAAAGAAACCCAATGAGGCTTTTATACACTTTGCATCCTGAGGACCAGGCTATTTCCTGGCATCTTGTTTAAAGACTCTGTAATAGGAGAGATTGCTGATGAAACAGATCAGCACTGGACATTTCTCCTTTGTCTAATTAAACTTCCTGAATCATGGAATTTAAATTGTACATGGAGATGCTCTGTCAAAACAGACTCTCCTGCTTCTCCAGTAATTGAAAGCAACTGGAGGTTTGCCTGTGGCCCCAACATCTGGGAAACTTCCATCTCCCCTTCCCCCCAAGTGTATATGATACACATAAAAGCAAATATCTCTGGTCTCTGAGGTAGATTTCAAATTTTCCCTTACTCAACATTTCGTTGAATCTTTACTGGTTGCCAACATTGCGCATTAGACATAGCAAAACAAAATCAAGGTGAAGGGAGACGGAGCTGAAGCAGAACTACCATCATTGTTTGTTTCCCTCGGCCACGTGTTTACACTGGCCTCCAGCTACGCTGAATGGATTCTTTTGTGGAATGCAGCCCCTGGGAGCCAGGACAGGTAAGGCTGGAACTCTGGTGAGTTCTGTCCTGGAGATGAGATCTCTCTGGGCTATTGGCATTCTGAAGCTGAGGCAGTGTCTCCAAGGTGGGTTTCAGTCTTCTTTTTACCTGGTTTTCAAGTGAGGTGGAAGCTATTACTACAAGATACAAGAGATCTTCAAATGTATACGTCTGTAAATATTTTGATTCTTCGTTAAAAAATCCAGAAGATTTGTACTAGAGAGAATTCTCTATACTTAAGCCATAATGTACTGATTTGCAAATATCTCGTTGTGTTTGAAATGACTTAGAGCAATCCTATATAACCATTTTGGAATACCTAGGCAAAAAGAAATGCAAATCAATAGGTAAATCTTAATCATTAGTTAAATTGGGATATGCCTACCAGCTATGTTTGCAATTGCTGTTGATAAAATAAGATTTTAGGAATTGTTTCCAAAAAGATTAATTTTTTTTTAAATGGCACCGAACAACAAAAGATCAGTTTAAAAAAATTCTCCCGGGCTCTGGCCAGTGTGGCTCAGTTGGTTGAACTGTTGGCCCATGTGACAGGAGGTTGCAGGTTTGATTCCCAGCCAGGACACATGTCTGGGTTGCGGGTTTTAGTCCCTGATGGGGGTGCATTCAGGAGACAGCAATATTTCTTCAATATAGCGATGTTTCTCTCTCTCTTTCTCCCTTCCCCTCTCTCTAGAATCCATAAAATGTATCCTTTCATGAGGATTAAAAAAAAAAGTTTTCTCTGCACAATTGGTAGGCTTTTTAATATATAACCAGAACTCGAGCTTTGAAATCAAACATAAAAACTAAAAATATATCGGAAAAAGAATTACTGATTTTCAAGTTCTGTACCAGGAAAGAGAAACAAAGAAAGGAAAAACACCGAGAGAGGAAGAATTTCAAACACACTTTAAAAAACTCAAATTTTACAAATAATTTTTATTTTTATCCTGCATATTAGTCCCTGGAGGAATGTTTGCATATTAGAAATGGGAGTTACCTACAGAGATGGAATATCCAAGTCTCTGCAAAAATCATCTCCTTCATTGGTCTGTCAGAATCATAACCCTCCTCCCAGCGCTATTACACTTCCTGCCCGAAATTGTCATCGTTAAAAGCTGGTGAATCAGACAATTGATGAGAAAACAAAAAGGAGGCCTTTGTTCTGTGTGAATATAAGAAGGGTATCTGATTAGCCAGAGACCAATACACAGCCAGCAGGCAGCAAGCTTCCACTGGGGAGACCTTGTGAGTGAGGACGCAAATGTGATTTTGCTCTCATTACAAGCAGATGACCCTGGCTGTGACAAGGTCACGCACAGTCCTGGCAGGCCACTCCAGCTGCTGCTCCAGTTCCTGTTGGGCAGCCCTTCGTCCAGAGCAGAATCTGATCCAGATATTTCTTTCCTGGGCCAGGCCTCTTACATCAAAGGGTGCTATTAGCTTTCTGCACTTGCTAGTCTTGAGGTGCCTTCAAACGCCGGGGTTCCTTTCATCATGGTCTACGTAACCAGTCCTTCTATTAAACAGTCTTTGAAAGTTCTATCTGGGAATATAGTCAGTTTCCTGCCCTTGGCTGGGACTCAGCGTCATCATGAAATGACAGAACTCTCAAACAAAGAAAAAATCCAAAAGCTTAGAGGTAGAGGTAGGCATTTGAGGGAAGATGTTAGCAGAGAATAGTTTTGGATGTTTCCACAGCAAGAGCAGAAGTTAGAAATCAACGGAACGGTTTCTTAGAAATTCTGAATGAGAATTATATTCAGCTAGAACTCTAGTTCCCAGTCAGAATATCAATTAACTAGGAAAGAGACTGCAGATAGTTTCAGACATTCAGGCTCTCTAGGGACTTGCCATCCAGGTAGCATTTCCCAGGAAGCACCTGGAGGAGATGCTTCACGGCAATAAAAGTGTAAACAGATACAAAGGAAGACCTGGGCCCTGGGAAACAAGATCCCGTGGAGACAGAAATGAAAGGGACTCCTCAAGGCCAGGGCCAAGGGGGACCCCAGGACAGATGGCAGTAATGTAGTAGGTGTAGGGAGCACCTGGACCAGGGAAAGCAGCTCAGCTAGTTCCAGGAGACAGCCCCCCTCCCCCCTCCACAAAAAGAAATGAATAGAATATCGAAAGGACATTTAGACAATGGAGAAGAATTTGAAAATGCACTAGTGACAAATATATAGGAGACAAAGCAGAAATGGCATGCTGTGGATAATGTGAACACTGATTATTGGTGTAACTAAAATGAATATACAACTCTGTCAGGAGTAGAAGAGGACTGGATGTGTGTGATTGTGTATGTGTGAATCTCTGTGTGTGTATGTGTGTGGTGGTAATGGTAGAGAGACATAGGGAGATAAGAGCTGCCTAGGCAAGGGAACCAGCCAGCTAATGAATAATGTCTAAAACTGATAAATCAAGAACTGTTACTATGAGCATAGAGATAAGTGGAAGCAAATACTTCAAGAAATCTGTTGAAAGATACAAAAGTGGTTGTCTTTGGGCAGCTGGAAAGGAGAGGAAGCCATGGCGCAAAGGATTGGTGTTTTTGTAGTTTCTTTTTCTAAAAAACTTCATAAAATTTAAGTGATGTGGAAGTTTAATTTTTAATTATCCAGGAGAAAAAATAAATACCCTGGCTAGTATGTTTCATTAGTTAGAGCATTGGCCCGACCGCCAAAGGGTTGCAGGTTCGATTCCTAGTCAAGGGTACATACCTGGGTTGCAGTTTTGATCCCCAGTCCTGGTCAGGCACATGTGGGAAGCAACCAATCAATGTGGCTCTCTCACATTAATGTTCCTTTTTCTCTCTCTCTCTCCCCTACTCCCTTCCTCCCTTCCAATCTGTCTAAAAATCAATGGGAAAAGTATTCTATAGTGAGGATTAATAAAAACAACAACAAAGACCCCTAAAGCCTAAAGATGGTAAAAAAGATGTGAGGATAATAGAATTTAGATGATTTAATTTTTAATGTAATTTGCCTTATTAATAAATCATCTTTCTTTTTTAAAAAAATATATATTTTATTGATTTTTTTACAGAGAGGAAGGGAGAAGGATAGAGAGCTAGAAACATCGATGAGAGAGAAACATCCATCAGCTGCCTCCTGCACACCTCCTACTGGGGATGTGCCCGCAACCAAGGTATGTGCTCCTGACCTGAATCGACCCTGAGACCCTTCAGTCCACAGGCCGATGCTCTATTCACTGAGCCAAACCGGTTTTGGCAATAAATCATCTTTCATAGGACAAAAACGAAACCCATTAGCAAGTGGTTCTGAAACAAGAGAGCTGTGTAGGAAACATTGGTCCCCTGCTACCCTGGCCTGGCTCAGTGCATCTTGTCAGACAACATGCTCAGCACCCACATAACTTGGATCTCTGAAATGTGAGCGCAAATCCCATTTCCTTCCTGAAGATGGCCAGACCTAATGTGTTCTAATCGCTGTGTTCTCATCACTCCTCACCCATGATCCCCCATACTCCTGAGAGTTGTAGTGGGTACAATTGTGTTTCCCAAAAAGGTTTGTTCAAGTCTTAACCCCAGTTACTTATGAATGTGACTTCATATGAAATAGAGACTTTGCAGATATTACTAGTATACGTTGAGGATCTCTAGATGAGGACATCTTGGATTTAGAGTGGGTCCTAAGTTTAACGTCCCTATCAGGGAAAAGAGAGGGACATTTGAGACATAGACACAGGGAAGAAGCTGAAGATGAAGGCGGAGATTGGAATTATATGCAGCCACCAGCCAAGGAACACCAGGAGCCACCAGAAATCAGAAGAGGCAGGAAGGATTCTCTCCTAGAACTTGTAGAGGGAGCATGGGTTTGCCAACACTTTGATTTGAGACTTCTGGGCTTCCAATCGGTAAGTTCTGTTGTTTTAAGGCTCTAAATTGGTGGTAATTTGCAGCCCTAAGTAACTATATAACATGCTGATGCTCACAGAGGACCAGGAGCCAGCACATGTGTTTTTCGGGTTCTCTTCTCATTACACAGACACTCACTGAGCCCCTGCTAATGGGCAGGCCCTGTGCTGGAGGTGAGAATGTGGAGGTCGGGATGCTTGACAAAGGCACTGTGGGCTGTGAGAAAGCCTTTGGCTTCTTCTCTTAAACCAGCTCAGGCAGTGAAATATTGTAAAGATGAATTCTGGGCTTTAGAGACAGAACTTGGGAGTTGGGGTATCAGGGAAAATGGATTATAATGGGATCTTGAGAAATGTCAGTTAGGACCAAGATTAGCAGCATTGACCATTTCACTGAGGAGACTGTAATGTTTGAAATGGAAAACTCAACCTTTTATTGTTTTCCTAATATAAATTACAGGAAGTGAGAAAATCTTGGTTGATGGAATTATGCAAGAGAGCATGACAAAACATTGTAGGGTGATGAATTTTACAAGGTTAATAATAGTAAACCTAATATTTTCTGAGTATTTCACTAGGTACTGTGCCAAGTGTCTTTTACATATTTTACTTAATTGTCCAACAGCTCTATGAGGAAAGTGCTAAAATACTGTTATTACTTCTACTTGAATCATGAAGATTGGTGGCTTAGATTTGGGTAAGGTCACACAATTAGTAAGTGGCAGAGCTAAGACTCTAACTCAAATGAAGGTGCTCCTTAACTATTACACAATATTTCATTCCCTCCAAAAAGGTTTGGTTAGGTGCCTAATAGAATGGCCCGGAAATTATAAGGGTTTGAATCAGTGGTTCTCAATCTTCCTAATGCCGGGACCCTTTAATACAGTTCCTCATGTGGTGCTGACCCCAACCATAAAATTATTTTCTTTGCTACTTCCTAACAGTAATTTTGCTACTATTATGAATCATAATGTAAATATCTGTGTTTTCTGATGGTCTTAGGCGACCCATGTGATGGGGTCAATGGACCCCCAAAGGGGTCGCGACCCACAGGTTGAGAACTGCTGATTTGAATGAAGGCAGTGGCAGTTAGTAAGTGGGGAAAACAGAGGTGAGTGCTATTTTAAAGAACTGGGTGAGGAATTGAATGGGGACAGGAGAGGGAAAATGTCACTTGGGATAGAAGTAGAGACATTATCCACAATTTTTTTCTTTCTGCTTTTGAGATGTTATTTAGAATTCTGTTTCAAATATTAAGAGTTTTGCATAATCAATTCAATACAATCTGTGTAAAGCAGTCCACTTACATATTGAGGTATAATAGACAAGGATCAAGTCCCATCTGAGCCACAGAATGGATATAATTCCATGAAACCTTGTTCAGCAGTGAATTATGTAGCAAAGAGGATATAAAACTCAAGTGACCATGCACTTGCTTCTCTGCTGGAGGGTTAGACCTCTATAGCACTTGTAAATAGATGAACACATTTTACAACACAATACAGTTGTGCCTCATCAATACTCTTAATTGCAAAAGAAGCCTTATTTTTTCCCTATTTAAATTCATCTTAGGGAACCCGTGGCACATATTTTATCCCACATTTTGCCTGTATTGGTTTTCTAGGTCATAATAAAGTCTGATAGAATAGGTAGCTTAACCAGCAGAAATTTATTTTCTCACAGGTCTGGAGGCTGGAAGTCCAAGATCAGGGTGCCAGCAGGTTTGGTTTCTTCTGAGGCCTCTCTCCTTGGCTTACAGATGACCATTTTCCTGCTGTGTCCTTACATGGGCCTTTCTGCTGTGTGAATCTGTGTCCAAATCTCCTGTTCTTAAAAGGATGCCCATAGTATTGGAATACAAACCACTCTAAAGACCTCATTTTAACTTAATGACTCCTTAAAGACATTGTTTCCAAATATGATCACATTCCGAGGTACCAGGGGTTAGTGTTATGACTGGGAAGTGGTCCTCATCCCCACCTGTTGCTTATGGGCGTGGAATTCTTAGGTTAACCCGAGAAAAGAAATTTTCTGAAACTTGCGTGGGAGAATGAGTGTTTTTTATTTCTGTGGAATTTCATCCCCGAGTTTCCAAGGTTCCCTCTCTCTCAGTCCTGTCCTAAAAGAAGTGTAGCTTTAGCTTCAGTAGGGCTAAAATCAGAGATAGTTTTCTATTCGATATTGGAGCAGTGTCCAATCTAGCATCAGGCTAGTTTAGCTGTGTTTCCTGCTCTAGTCCATCAGTTCATTGCATGTGGGATTCCCAGGGCCACATGGCTATGGAGGGAACATGGGAGAATGCAAGGAAGACGGAATGGGAGAACCCCAAGAGTCAAGAGAAACGAGAGCAAATTCCTTTGTTTAGGGGATTATGTATTTCCAAATTTTGGGGTGCTTTTCATGGCCACGCCCATTCAGGCCAATGATCTCTGTTTCCAAGTGTGACTGACAGACACCTTCTCTAGTCACCCCAGCTTCACTGCCCATGTATCCCTTTCCCTTTGGACACCTTTCCCCAGTGTTTTGCCAGGAATGAGACCCTGGCTTCCTGAGGAGTGCAATGTCGCAGCTTCCTGGTGAAGCTGCCTGAATGACATGCTTATGCTCTCTGGCCATCCCTGGACCCTTTTCTGTTATTAATAACTGGCTGATTACAATGGTATCATTAGGACGGCAACATATGAATTTGGGGTTGGGGTGTCCATTCAGACCACAACATGGCCCAAGGTCACAGAGGTCAGAACCGTATTCACCTTGTGGTAAGCCACTTCTTGAGAAGAGGGGAGCCGTTTGCTCCAGCCATCTGTACACTCAGGACTGTGCCCAAAGTGACTTCACTGCTGGCCACTCAGGGAAGTTTCCTCCCTCTTCCTTAGCATGTGGCCTGCTTCCCAGGGCTGCATGGAGATTTCAGTCATTCTTTGGCTTTACTGCCGGCCCTGGGACATCTCCATCTCATGCCTGAAAGGGAGGAGAACGCGAGTGGGTGGAAGTTGAGACTATTTGTTTAGAGACAAGTACAGGGAGAGCTGAATGAAATGCTGTGATCTCAGAGGGCGTCTTGGAACTGGCAGGAAACGTTGAAGGTCAGTCCCAGGGGGCTTCTTGAGCTCTGCCTAGGGAAGGTCACCACGCGTTCATCAATTCGACCATCACGGAAAAAAGTTTCCTTCAATCTTCTTTTCCCTTATACAGTGGTACCTTGAGATACGAGTGCCCTAACATACGAGATTTTTGAGATACGAGCCGTCGAGCGAGCGATTTTTGCTTTGAAATACAAGCAACATTTGAGATAGGAGTAATCTCTCGGATCGGCTGGCTGCACACGACCCACCAGTTTACCACGACTCTAGCGTCTCATAGTTTCCCATGCCTCAAGGTTATGGAACAAATTAAACTCGTATCTCGAGGTACCACTGTATATGATTCAAGATCCACTTACGAAGGGGGAAATACTGTTGAGGTGCAACTATACGTCCTAATAAAACAGAGTAAGGGCAAACATTATTTGCTATATTGTGTTTTGGTTAGAACACATATTTCGAACAAATTAGCTTTCTAATAAAAACACTCCACTAGGAAAATCTTCTGTTGTTTAAAACATTTCCCTAGTGGAAGTATTCTTCTGCTCCCCTCCTTAGGGAGTTGTCTTTATTTTTGGCCTCACACATGGCCTCACACTAAAGTGTTCTCAAATCTGTATCTACTGCCTAGAATTTTCTTCTGAGCTTTGGGAATTTAGTGCCAGTCCTCTTTAGATCTTGCCACTTCCCTGCTGGTTAGGACCTCTACACTCAGTGTCCAAAACTGAATTTCTTCGTGTCCCTCAGCAATCTGCTCATCCTCCATTCCTCTACATGTCCCATCTTGGTTCATGAAACTTCATCACCCAGTTCCTCAAACAAAAATCTTAGAGTTACGCTTGCTTTCTTCTCACCCCGTCTCCCTCATTTAGACCCTAAATCCTATGAACCCAGTCTTAAATACATTTTTTTGGACTATGCTGTTGTCTTCAGTCTCTTAAATTTAGATCCCAACCATCTTTCACCAAGCCTATTGCATGTGCTTTCCCAGGCGTTTCACTGTCTTCCATCTCACCCCTTCTTCTTCTTCTTCTTCTTCTTTTTTTTTTTTTTTACTGATAACCCTAAATCTATTATGTAAATTTTCATTTCCCTTAGATCAACATTCCAGACTCCCATCCTCAGACTGGCCACTTATTCAACATCCCACCCTGAAAAAAATCCCTTGCTACATGTTTACAAACAACTCATGTTGCTTTCATCTTGCCTGATGTTCAGTGACTCGAGGTCATGAGCTCATCTGCAGCGGGTCCTTCTGGCAAGCTTCCTGTTTCTCTTGCAAGCATCGTACCCGTGGGATGCCTGGCTCAGTTCCCATAGTCCGGACCTGGTGCTCTTTCTGTGGTTCATGGCACATTGTGCACGACCTTCATTTCACTGACCAAGTGAACTGGACTGGCTTTCTTGTCTGTCTTACACATTAGATTTCCAGTTCCTTATAACCAGGGACAGTATTGATCACCTTTGTGCCTACAGCATTTAGTTAATGCATGCCACATCGTAGTGCCTTTAAGTATTGTGAAGAAATAAATGGGAAGTTTAAAGTGCTTTACAAAGTGTTAAATTTGATGGAAGTATAAGGAATATTTTTACAAACGTTACTTCTTAAACATCTATAATGAGCTATTATTTTACTGTAAGAGCAATGGAATCAGAGTTAGAAGCTTCAAGTGCCAGTCTATGTCTATCTGAGGTAGTTCATTTCCTTGATTATAAAATGGGGGTAATGATTCTATCTAAGCCAGTTGTGAGAATCAACTGAAATGATGTGGGCAAAATTTACTTCTAAAGTACAAATACTGTTCTGTGAAGTCATGAGCTAACATAATCTACACTCAAGTCTTTCTAAAACGGAATACATGTATAATATATACATATTTGTGTAGATACACACACACACACACACACACACACACGATTTTTTGTACTTTGTCTTGCTTACCTCTTTAAAATAGATCTCCACCATCTGTGTAATGTTCCCTTGAGTGATGATAGTGATTTCCTTGTTTTTGAAAGAGAGCAGTATTTTTTGGTAAGATTAGTTTCAGTGACCTGCTCATTGTATATTAACGCAATTAAGTTTAGAATTGCCTGTCAAAATCCAACCTGACCTCAAAGAACCAGGGAAAGAAACTGGATCCTATCTGGGAAGAGAGAATTGTTCCAAGCCAGAAAATCCAGTGCTTGAATGACCTGGGCACATCTTTTTATTTTACCTGAAAGAAGCAATAGATTTTTCTCAAAACTGTTTTGGTATTCTGAGAGAAGCTAGGAGGTAGCACCGATTTTTCCATCCAGGAATAAAGAAGAACTTGTCTGACCACCCCCACAGATACTTTCTGTTTTTACACAAAGGGTATAGAAAGCGCTCATTAACAAGGGGACGATCCTTCCAGTTCTGGCATGCCTTACAGGAATTCATAAAGCACCCCCTTCATTCTCTGAACTATTCGTTTGGATGATAAATTGCATGTTCATCCCAACCCCAGCACATATTGAATAACTGACAAGAGGAAATCAAGATAAATGTTTCAAATGTAGCATTCATTCTGCATTACAATACCCAGAAATGTTTTACCTGGAAGCATATTTCAGCCGGAGAAATAAAGATTCAGTTTTCCTCATATAGAAGTAAAAAGACTTCTCTTCTCTTCCTAGGTCTCGTCTTCCCGCCCTTAACTGTCCCCTTTTTCTTTAAAAATTTAACATAGGGATCATGCCTGACTGATCAACGGAGCCATCAAGGTTAAGGAGATGGAGAGGCTGATAGAAACAGAGACCCTACAGACCAGATTTCAGTGTTATTTTCTTAGTATGTGTGATTTTAACTTCAACCCAGTGATAAGATTTATTAAGATTATCTGTGGAATTCACACGTGCTGTCTTTGATCAGTAATTCGAGTTGCTTTCCTCCGAGTTTCAAAACTGGGATTGATACTATTATAGTTACGGGGTGATTCTAGTTGTCCTTTGACCTCTTCATTTCAGAACACCTAGAGATCATGGGGAAACCGGCCCTTTATCATGTAATAAAATAAACACCTGCTGACCCCTGGGGAGTCTTGCTAGGAATAAATGCACATGGATAGAAGTTCTTTGAGCAGAAACTCCCGGATACCCCTCACAGGAGCGCTGGCAGGCAATTCTCTTCTCCATCAGAACGTGTGACACAAGCATCTAATTGGCGTTAGCAGAAGCCTGCTGTGGACTGCAAAAAGCCCTCTAACGCTACAGGGCTATTGGGCCCAGGTATTTACTTAACACCCTTGAGGTGGGACAAAGGGAAGTTTATCGGGTAAGATCCTGCTAAGGGAACAAACGCCTAAGGGAATGGAGGAAGTTAATTAAGGAGGAAAATCGGAATCCTGCTGGGATTTCATTTCCTTAAGTGCTCTACAGTCAGAGGCTGGGTTACCTGGCTCTGCTGCTGTCTTCTGCGGTCCTACTCTGAGGGCAAATCCCCACCAAAGGTCAGCCCCTGGCATCTGAGCTCAGGGGGACAGCGAGTGTAGGGGGGCCTCCAACCTGAAACCTGGGACTGCGGATCATCAGGTAGAATGCCACAACCAGTACTGTAGGAGGGGACCCTATGCGCTCACTTATGCGTGGAATTTTAAAGTCAACTCACAGCCTAGAATAGTAGTTGCCAGGAGCAGGAGCATGGGGGAAGTGAGGGAATGTCGGTCAAGAGAAAAAAATTCCAGTTATAAAATGAATAAGTTTGGGGGATCTCATGCACAGCCAGTACATACACTTCACCAGACACTATTGTGTAATTGAAATTGGCTCAGCGGGTAGATGTTAAGTGTTCTCACCACACGCACAACATGGTTAACTATAGGAGGTGATGAACGTGCTGCTTAATTGCGGTGAACATTTTACAGTGCGATCGTTAATCGAATCATCACATTGTGGTTTGTGCCTTCGAAGAGCAAGCACTGGGACTAAGTCTTTGAACCTGGGTCTGCAGACAGGCATTCGGCGCTACCCTGTTTCCCCGAAAACAAGACAGTGTCTGATATTAATTTTTGCTCCCAAAGATGCGCTAGGTCTTATTTTCAGGGGATGTCTTATTTTTCCATGAAGAAGAATACGGTACACATTTATTGTTGAACAAAAAAAAAGGAAATTATTACCTGTATACTGTACGGTAGTAGTTGTCATCACAAACCAGCTCACTGATTGGCCATAGCGCAGCCAGAGCTGTTCAGGCAGTGTGAGGTCTCTTTAAATCAGGAGTCAGACGCCATACGGTAGCTTCGGGGGGGCCTTATATTCCGGGGAGACCTTATGTTCGGGGGAGGCTTTATTATCGGGAAGGTCTTATTTTCCAGGGGAGTGCTTTATATTACAGCGAGAGGCAACACTGGAAGTAGGTCTTATTTTCGGGGGATGTCTTACTTTCAGGGAAACAGGGTAAGGATGGAGCAAGGCAGGGCTCAGGTGTGAGTTCAAGCTGCTAGGATTGGCTCCGACTCTTCATGGAGCCAATGGCTGGGTAAATAACCACCTTCTAGCTCTGCCTGGCATCCCAAATCACCACGAAGAACATCACTTTGGAAACAGTTAAATCAGGCTCACGGGCATTGAGCGCTCTCCTTAATTCCTGACTGAATAGCCAATACCTCCCCACCTTCTTGGTTGGGACCTGTCTTTTAGGAGAAGGAGCTCAGCCTCCTGTAATTTGAGATAGGTTCATGTGGCTGAAGGCCTCATTTCAGCATAGCTGAGTGTCGCCTTACAAATGACTTGTCTGTGCTTATTTGGACCGTGCAGCAAAGGGAACATTTGCTGGGACAATAGTTACTGAGGAAGGGGCCATATAGAGTGGTGACAACCTGGGCTAGGGATGCACACAGACCCAGATCTTAGCTGCTTTGCCAGACTCAGACCATTTCCCACCAGGAAAGTAGAGCTCACAACAGTTCGGGATTAAATGAGACTTAAATGGATATGTTCACATCGTAAGCTCATATTGAATGAAACCAAACGGTTTATGCATGGATTTGTCAGGGGAAAGAATCACGGCTGCTCCTCACCAGCGCTGACACTGGGGTGCGGGCTTCCCTGTCCTACCCCCTCCAGCCTTCTCAAGGGAGTTAGCATTTGGTCAATCATTGACAGATTGTGGCTTTGCCTGACAATGTTCCATCTGCAAGCTCTTGTATAACAGACATAAATCTCATTAAGCTCCTAGCACTGGTTATGACCCCTGAGGTGGGAAGGTGTAGATAGGTTTTCTGAGCTTTAGATTACACAGATTCCATCATCATAGTAAAAGTAATACCTAACATTTTCAAATATTACCATATTTGAAAATGTTAGATATTACTGCCCTAGTGTTTTAAATGCATCTTCTCATTTAATCCAATCATGACCAGACGAACTGTCAGTATTAAATGTAAGTGTTAAGTGTACATCCTTCATTAAGAAAACCAGGTAGGCAGAAGTTTCTTTTAAACGTCAAGCCTTTTACTCTGCTGTAGTGATTCCCTTCCCGCCCTCTTTACTGGGGTACACTGCTTCTCCAAGTGACCACGCATAGGAGTCACCTGAGGGTTTTATGAAAGTGGAGATTATGGTTTTGTGGATCTGGATGTTGCCTGAGATTTGCATTTCTAACAGGCTCCCAGGTTTTCAGATCATACTTTGACGAATGAAGCAGTGGAGACCTTGTTCTCAAACTTTGCTGCTTTTAGAATCATCAGGGGAACTAACTGTCCACCATATTGATGCCTAATATACACTCTAGACCAGGGGTCGGCAAACTCATTCTTCAACAGAGCCAAATATTGAAATTTCTTTTGAGAGCTAAATTGTTTAAAGTTAAACTTCTAACGCCACTTCTTCAAAATAGACTGGCCTAGGCCGTGGTATTTTGTGGAAGAGCCACACTCAAGAGGACAAAGAGCTGTATGTGGCTCCCAAGCCGCAGTTTGCTGACCAGGGCTCTAGACCAATTAAATCAGAATTTCTGGGAATGGGACCCAGGCATAAGTAGTGTTTTTGTTTGTTTGTTTCTTAAGCTCCCTAGGTGATTCTAATGTACAGCAAGCGCTGGGGACCAATGCAGGAGAGAATGAGTAAATTCATTTAAATCCTCCAAATTTAGACGGTTTTAACCACACTGGAAATCCAAAGAGCAGAAGAGGTTGATCCCTTAATTGATGACATCAAAATCTCACATCACTGCTGAGACTGGTTTGGCTCAGTGGATAGAGCGTCGGCCTGCAGACTGAAAGGTGCCAAGTTCAATTCCCGTCAGGGGCATCTACCTTGCTTGCTGGCACATCTCCAGTGCGGGAGGCGGCTGATTGATGTCTCTCTCTCATCGATGTTTCTGACTGTCTATCCTTCTCCCTTCCTCTCTGTAAAAAAATCAATAAAATATATTTTAAAAAAAATCTCACATCACTGAATTTGTAAGTCTTAATTTGTTTCCCTTGGTTGTTGAGAAAATTATCCCCCCTTCAGTCCTCCCATCACCACGGCTTACTCCTTCCTGGTTACACCCTCATGGTCAGCACTCTTGTGCTTCTGGAGTTTCCTAGTCCTGAGCATGACTGGGTGAGTTTCACTCCCGCTTACTCTGGCATATCATCTTCCTTTCTCAGGCCTGGGCTGGGCTGACTCTCTAACTAACACATGCACTCCAAAAATGTAAAAACATGTGAGGTCATAGGAAAACATTTTAAAACAAATAATTTGGTGCTCATGGAAACAATAGCTCAATGGCATTGCCTAAGAAAGCTGTCCGGGCGGACTTCCCACGGCTCTCGAATGGCTCTGAGATACCAGTTATTGGGAGCATCCTAAATGGCTAGAAGCACATGTTTGATGACATGTAAGAGCTATTAGGTGGATAATTTTATATGTATTTATTGGGTTTAGAGAGAAAGAAAAGGGAGAGGGAAACATCAATTTGCTGTTCCATTTATTCATGCATTCATTGGTTGATTCTTGTATTTGCCCTGACTGGAGATCAAGCCTGCAACCTTGGTCTATGGGGATGACACTCTTACCAACTGAGCTTTGCGGCCAGGGCCTAACTAGAGAATTTTAGAATTTTACTCCATGTTTAACTCCACAGGGACAGACATTTCACTGTGTGTGTGTGTGTGTGTGTGTGTGTATGATCTAATTGAGAACTTTTATTTCCAAATAAGAAGTCCTAAAAATAAATTAATATACCCTTACTATTTAGTTTATATTTCAAATTTTCCGCAGTTTGGACTATGATGGGTCTCATCTAAGTTCTTTTTTGCGAGCCCTATTGCTTTTCTCCTGAGGTTATTTCAGCATTTGACATAACCAGGCTAGCATGACCTAGTGATTTTTGTGTCTTCTGTAGGATGACAGACAAGCTTTTTTCCTTCTTTGCCTGTCTGAGTCCCCTGGGTTCTGTCTTGGGATAACGGTCTCAGAACTATATTCATATTTAGGTTTTTATGGTTGTTTTCTGCAGAGGAAGGGGGTCAATCAATAGGGACTTAGTCTTTCACAAACAGAAGAATCGCTCCAATTATCTTTTAAAGAAATTAAGATTCAGAAGAGGCCTTTTAATCTTTAACATTTGCTTTTTTTGCTGTTGCTTTTACCATGTTTGCTGCCCTTTATATTTTATTGTCTTTTATATTTACTGCTAAATTTGTTATTTATAAGGAATTATGTTGTTCTCAGCCAGAACCACCAGCTAGTGTACAGCTGAATTTCTGTTTCTTAGAAAATATGAGATAATAACAGTTTGCTATTTACAGTGCTAAATTTGGATGAATTTATTACAGAGCCACAAATAAATAATAAAAAAATATATTTTTAGATAATAAGTATTTTAACATAATTATAATCTCTGTTTTAAAGTCTTTGTCTGCTTATTCCCTCAATTCTTTCACTCCTGGGTCTGTTTCTATTGTCTGATTTTTCACTTTATTTTATAACAAAAGTTTCAAACAAAAAGAAATAAATAGAAATAACACAAGTAGTTTCCTATTCCTTGACATATCCTATCTAATAAGGAGGGAATATGCTACTTGACTGCCATGCCCTCAAAGATGTAGGCACCCACAGCAACAAGATGGTGGTGCTCAGTTCCCTCAGCCCTGCAGGGCAGCAGGCATGCAGAAGCAGGCGCTCTGCATGCCTGCCTCCAGAGTCCCCCTGGTCCCTCAGCTCACCAGCCACTCAGGGCTGGGCCCGAGGCACAGGTAAGCTTCAGATGGTGGCTGCCCAGCCCCCCAGGGCCACCTAAGCCTCAGGTAACCAGGGCTGGCTGAGGCTTGTGCTGCCTGTAGTGGCAGCAACAGAGGTGTGACAGGGCGTCGCCTTCCCCTGACTATCAGGTCTCCTCCTGCTCCTGAGGACTCCCAGACTGTGAGAGAGGGCAGGCCAGGCTGAGGGACCCGCCCTCCAGTGCATGAATTTTCATGCATCGTGCCTCTGGTATAATAATAATTTTGAAAAACTGTGGTAAAATATGCCTAACATGAAATTCACCATTTTATAGTATATAATCTACACTAATAAAAGATAAATATGCAAATTGACCATAAGTCTGTGACATCCATCAGCCAATCAGGAGTGAGTATGCAAATTAACCCAAAATCTGTCTGGTTAATTTGCATATGCAGGCATGGAGTGGCCAGGTGTGGTGGGATGCCTGCTATGAGGAGGAGGATGAGGGGCAGAGGGAACTACAGGAATGAGGACTTACAGGCTCTCAGACGGCCAGGAGCAAAACCAGGGGAAGGAAGGCCTATTCTTGCACGAATCTTTGTGCAACTGGCTCCTAGTTTAGTCAAAATAGTATATTCAGAGTTGTGCAAGCATCACCTCTCTCTAGTTTCAGAACATTTTGTTCACCCACAAAGGGAACCTGTATCCACTAAACAGTCATTCCTGATCTCTCCTCAGCTCCCCCGTCCACCACTAATTTGCTTTCTGTTTCTGTTGATTGGCCTATTCTGAATATTTCATATAAATGGAATCATACAATATGTGATCTTTGGTGTCTGCCTTCTTACACTTAGCACAGTGTTTTCAAATTATAGCATGTATCAGTACTTCATTCCTTTTTTATGGCTAAAAAGTATTCCATTCATGGATATATCACATTTAGTTTGTTTATCTCTTTATCAGATAATGGACATTTGGGTTGCTTCACTTTTTGACTATCATGAGTAGTATTGTAAGACCATTCGTGTTCAAATTTTTGTTCCAACACCTGCTTTCAATTCATATATATATGAATGGGATCACTGGGTCATATAGTAATTTTATGTTTAACTTATTAAAAAACCACCAAACTATTTTTCAGTGTCTGCACCATTTTACATCCCCATTATCAGTGAGGGAATTGCTCCATATCCTTGCCAACGCTTGTTATTTTCCATATATTTTATGGCCATTCTAGTAGGTATGAAGTGGTTCCTCACTGCAGTTTTGGTTTGCATTTACCTGAGACTAATGACATCCAGCATGTGTAAAGATTTTGTTGGATGCCAGATATTGTGATGTCTACTTTGTTGAGTGTCTGAACTTTGTTGACTTCCTTTTATCAGTTTTATTCTGGGAAGCAATTAATTTACTTCTAGATCTTCTTGATCCTTCCAAAGACTTTTTAAAACCCTGTGAGGGCATGTTTAAGGTAGCCTTTACTCCAGGGCTAAGCCTTCTGCAGATTCTAATGAAGGACCTGAGTGTTTACTGAAGTTTCTTCACTTTGGTTAACCTTGAAATAAGTTTTCTTTCCTGAGAAGTTGCTTTTGTCTACTTTCACCCTATAAATACTCAGCTTATTACTTGTTCAAACAATAAAGGTGATCCTTATGCAGATTTATGGAGCAATTTATCTATGCACTTTACTCCTTTCTGGTACTCCCTACCAATTCTAGCCACTTTGGCCTCCCTAAACACTGCTGTCTATAACCTCAACTTATTGAGACTGCTGTGCTTTGCTTGAATTCTTCCTCCTTATATCCACGTCTGGTAAATTCATTCATGCAAGAAAGCTGGGGTCAACTTCTTTGTTTCCCTTCTTTCAGGGGTCATAATCCTGTGCTGACAATTTGAATCGTGTCTAGTAGTAGTTTTATAAAATTTGTTCAGTTTTCTAGTTGTTTATGGTTAAAAGCTAGTTTGAGATCAGATATTCTATCATGGCCACGTTAGAAATACAAAAATTGTTTTTAGGTACTATCTCATAAAAGCTAGAAAGCTTCTTTCTCTGAGCTTCAGTTCATTTGAAAACCTACAGGGGCATTCATTGGTCAGAGTTAAGTAATAAATTTACTTCTTTCTCAACTGATCACATAATCTAAACTGATTGGTTACCAGATTATGCTAATTGTAAATCAATTACTATGGCAAGGTGGATTGAAGTTCTTGGTTTGCTTAGTCCAATTAAGACTCACCCTGGAAAGATGGAGTCAGGTGACCTATAATAGTATTTGAACTTCATGGGGAAGGAGCTGATTTAGGAATAAAAACTATTGGTAATGTTAGGATGACAGAAAGAGGGATTGAATTTTGGGTAAGTAACAAATATTTACTATATTTATTTTATAAATAATAAGGGGAATAACAGGTAAGTAAGATGAGCTGACCAACATCTCAGGTGTAATCAGTGACTGAATTAGGACTTACATTCTGATCCATGCAACTTCAAAGGCAATAAAGATGGCGGAACAATATTTAAACTGACTACAAATTCTAAAATACTTTCATATACCTTCTCTTATTTTAATTTTTTTAACAATTCAATGAGGTAAGCAACTTTGATATTGGCCCCATTTTATAGGTAAGGAAACTATCTCAGGGAAATAAAGTGGTTCAAGAATACATGGCATGTGTAGAAATGGAACTGGAACCCGAACCCTCTTGCTCTTTCCACAGAGCACAATAATTCCAATATTCTTTTAGTTATTTAGCCCGGTTCCCCCTCCTCCTCACTCCCCTTTCTCTCACCTGTTAAGGAGAATAGGTTTTAGAACTTCATTGTGAACCATTTGGTTTTCGTTTCTTTCTCTTTTTTTTTATATATTTTATTGATTTTTTTTTTTTTACAGAGGGGAAGAGAGAGGGATAGAGAGCTAGAAACATTGATGAGAGAGAGACATCGATCAGCCGCCTACTGCACATCCCCACTGGGGATGTGCCCCCAACCAAGGTACGTGCCCTTGACCAGAATCGAACCTGGGACCTTTCAGTCCGCAGGCCAACGCTCTATCCACTGAGCCAAACCGGTTTCAGCCAACTTCTGGTTTTCCACAAGTTTGCTTTGACCTCTTAATATGTAGGGTTTCCCAACCATAATGAGCTAGCTACTTATTAGCTTCCCATGAATGCTTATAATATCTTTTTAAATTAATTTTTTTAAATCTCTCGAGAGCTGGACTGTCTCTCTCTGGAAACTAGACTAGAGAGAAGGCCGCTGAAGTTGTAATAGGCAAACGCAATAGGTAAGTGCTCTGCAGGGCAGATTGATTCGGGTCAGAGGCTGTGAACCCACACAACGTGGACGAGAAAAGCCACTGAGTTAAAAAATGCAGCCAGAGAGGCACGGAGTGCAGGCCAGAAGGAACTCGGGGAAGTGGAGGTCAGTGCAACCAGTAGGAGCAAAAGTTTGAAGAAACCGTGAAGTTTACCCTGGGGTTGAGGGGAAGAATAACAGCATGTTTCTAGACCTGAGAAGGGCCACATGGGTGAGGAACCTGAGGAGGTCAGAGAATATGGTTAGCTAGTGGCAGCCCAAGTAGGAAACGGAAGAGTCACAGAAGGGCTCACCACTGAGCCATCTCAGAGGGAACCTCTGCCTTTAAGCAGCGCTTACAGGCCAGTGAGTGTCACAGATGCCACCTCACTGTATTCTCATGCAGCTCTGTGGGGCAGGTACTCTTATCAAATCCATTTGGAATAGACATTCCAAGGTCACGTGACTAGTCAACGTTTGAAGGAGCCATCTTAATAGGATGCAGTTTAACATAGTTACCTTGCCTTCTGAAACCTGTGGAGTAATTTCAGGGGAGATGGCAACAAACTTATATAATCATGAGTTTTACACACACACACACACATATGCATTATTACTAAAGAAGTCATTAAGAGACTAAACACAGCTGACGAGAAATTATTGATAAGCTAGGAATCATATGTGCTGTAAATGCCAACTTGGAAATAATCTAAAATTATTTGTTTGTTTGAATGAGGACTACATGCATGAAAGTAGTTTTTATTATAAAGTTTTCCTTTCTCCTCTTCCACTCCCTTCCCCTCCACCCCCCAACATGAGAGTAATCCCTACTGTATATCTGGAGTCTCGGGAATCTAGACTTAAGGAGTTTCTCCTAGAACTCTTAAGGAAACCATATGGTTCAAGAGGCAATTCCCAGAATTTTCCACCAAACCCCAAGGAGTTCCTGCTGATCACATATGGCAGCCTCTATGAATTCAATTTCTCTCCTCCATTTTAATCAAGAGCAGGCCCAGGGTATTTACCAACTTTCAGAATCCATCCAGATATTCATTCGGCTTGCCTTGGAATCCATGCCTGCCTCAACAAACTCAGCCCACTGAGGGCGATCTGGCCACTCCATTCAGGTTCCCTGCTTCCATGGGCTCTAGGAAGTTGGGGGCCATCCCTTACCCCGTAAACTTTCCTTTTAACAGACTCCTTCTCTGAATAACTGCCTGTCTGGCAGAGTGGCCTTAGAATTGTCCTGAAGCCAGCAGAATACCCCCCAGGAACAGGATTCAGCCCTCTAAGTCATCTCCCTCTCAAAGGAGGCTGCGTAGATCCTTCCTAGCATCTCTCTGGAGCCCTTGAGGCAGGCGTTTTCCATCTGATCTCAAACAACCCTTATTGATGAGCCTCTTTACTTTTCTAGCAGCCAAGGGCAGTGAACTATCAGCTCTCTTTTGAAAGCTGCCCTGCTCCTTTAGCCAAATATAGAAAAAAGACAAGTGGGGAAAGAAATGTTTTCTATGTCTGCCTTTTGCTTGGATCAGTTTCCCCAACCGCTCTCCAATTAAATTCGATGTTTTGTTAGCTCTCCCACATCTCCCCGGAAATGCTTACACCAACGGGCAACTGACTGCTCTCTTGAAGATTTCCCTCTGAGCTGGGTTCTGCAGCCGCACCATTTATTTCAGGAAGGACCCCGCTTTTCTCAGTCACCCCTTCCTACCAGCCAGCTCCAAATGGGGTTCGTTCTGTTATTTATAGCACGGGGCATTCTCTGCAGTTCTCACTTCTCCCTTCTTCCTTGGGCAAGGTTATAAATGATCGCTCTATCCTCGGGCATTCATGCAAGGGGAAGTATGTGGGTACAAGAGCCCTATAGTTCCCTTCTGGTGGGGTATTCCTGGTCACATTCTTCAATAACGTTGCCCCTGACACCTAACTCGTCTGAAGATGGAACATTTCCGGAGAAAGAAGCTATCCTACCAAAGTCTCCTGCCAAATTCCACTTGATTTTCCACTGAAGCAAAGAACTGTCTTTACTGTTTGTGTTTTGTTTTTTTCTGTTCTGCAACAGAGAGACTAGAGTTGGGGTGAGCACATTGGGGTCTTACTCCCTGCAGCAAGGAGCTTTGTGGAAGCCTGCTGAGGATATATTTAGAGCTAGGTTCATTCTCATGTGTGATTTAGCAAAAAAATTTTTTTTTTCTCTAGGAAACAGGAAGCCCTTCGACCAAGAAGAGTGTTCGGCTTATATAACAAGCTCTAAAAAATTTAATGAGACTTTAGAATTGAGCTGATGAGTGTGCACAGTGCTGAGGTGGTTTCTTTTAGTCAGTGACCAGACCCTGGGGGCCGGGTTTGGACTGTGATCCCTGGTGAGCCAGAAGAGGAAGTGAGTAAGAGAAAAAGCTGAGGAGGCCAGAGGAACAGGGATAGGTTCCAAATTTCCTTTGTTTTTCTTCGGGTCGGGGTGGGAGGGAGGTAATAATCATTTCAGAAGTCTATATAGTGTGATTGTCTGAGGGCAATAGGGATGGGATCTTTGAAAATAAGTAAAAATTACTTAAAGTGGACATCTTGTGGGAATTTCAGTTCCTGGGAGGTACAGAGATCATTTTAAGATGTCTTTTCCATCCGATGCAAAGTATTCTTTTATTGCCTCCTCCCACACCTGCCAATTCCTTTAACCCACGTTATATTAAGCGGTAAGCTTCAAAGTAAAATTGTTCAAATAAAAAAAAAATAGCCGAAACCGGTTTGGCTCAGTGGATAGAGAGTCAGCCTGCGGACTGGAAGGTCCCAGGTTCGATTCCAGTCAAGGGCACGTATCTTGGTTGCGGGCACATTCCCCACTGGGGGCTGTGCAGGAGGCGGCTGATCGATGTCTCTCTCTCATCAATGTTTCTGACTCTCTATCTCTCTCCCTTCCTCTCTGTAAAAAAATCAATAAAATATATTTTTAAAAAGAACACAAAAATAGCGTAACAGCATAGCTACAGTTAAATCGGAGAAGGCTACCTTTCTCACGCAGTCTACGGGGCTCAATAAAGAGGCATATAAAATTGGGAAGAAAGAAATGTCTTGGTATGAGGATAAATTTAAATGGGGATCGAGGTCACCACCTCTGGTCTTTGCTACCTAAGGAGAGGGAAGTCATCTGCTGTGCTCATCTCAGATCTGGCTCCCCGGCCAGGCCCAGGGCTCGGCTCAACTTACTTCTCGCCGAAAGGCTGCTGAGGGAAGGGGATCCCACAGTTGGGGAGCTGGGTTCAAAGCCTTCAGCAGTTCTCTGTGTGTTCTCTTGTCTGTGTAGGGGGTGGACATTCCTTTGTTATGGGAGGACCACCGCAAATACCTTGTTTTGACCATGTGGTTTCCAGGAACTGAAGTCCGCCGCGATTCCTATAAAAGGTTGACTTCATTGTGGGCAGAGTTGGGTCTTTGCAGATCTTATTTCCTTGAAGAAAATGCTGCTTTTCTAAATGTGACGTACTCTGCGCTGTTATTGAAAATGTGGATGTGGATGTTTTCACAGTTAGCCCACAGGCTGTATATACATCGTATAATATAATATGTATTTGTATATTATTTTTTATATAGTATATATTCTAGATATTGTTATATATGATATATTATCTATATGTACGAATACAGTTTTTAAATGAAAATCAGTTGTCAGCTAGGCTGGTGAGAGCCAGGAAATTACTAGGCTTATTTTAAAAGACTCCTAACCAAGGTTGAAATTTCAAAAGCTCTTAGCATCAACATAAGGGCCAGAACTAGGCAAATGACATTGGAGAGTAGGGCATAACCTGGTAGCTGTCCAAGAAGGGAATGTGGGAACATTGGAATAAAAGGGTAGCAAGAAATTTAGCCTGAGCCGAAACCGGTCTGGCTCAGTGGAGAGAGCGTCGGCCTGCAGACTGAAAAATTCTAGGTTCGATTCTGATCAAGGGCATGTATTTGGTTGTGGGCACATCACCAATAGGGGTCATACAGGAGGCAGCTGATCGATGTTTCTAATTCTCTATCCTTCTCCCTTCCTCTCTGTAAAAAAAAAAAAAAAATCAATAAAATATATTAAAAAAAAAGAAAAGCATTTAGCTTGAAAGAACTGATGATGTTGTAAGAGAGAGTAGCCTGGTGAGAATTACAAGTGCGTAATTCAGCAGACAGTGCTGGACGATACGTGCACGCACAGTGAGCCGCGTGATTTACATAAATGGGTAGGTCTGAACCTCGGAATTTGTACTAGTATCTGTATTTTAAAGCTAGAAGGGACTTTAGAGGGGAAAGAACATTCATCAGGCACTAACTGCATGTCTACTTTAAGTAATTTTTCAAGATGTCTACTTTAAGTAATTTTTACTTATTTTTCACGCATGTATTTTCAGGGGCAGCCAGAGTTCTGAAGCTTTTTAGACAAAAGATTAAAATCCTGGCTCTGCTACTTTTCTTGGTTTGTGACCCTGAGCCAATTAATTAACCTTTCTGAATCCTAGTTTTCTGTTGTATAACATGGGGAGAGAAAGGTCTTCTTTTGCAAGGGTTTTCTGTGACTAAAAATGAAACAGTTCTGTGAAGGGCATGGATCATTTTGCTGCTCTGACTATTAGTTTTCTGCTATCCCTTCAATAGCGTACCACACTGAGGTTTAGAGATTAGGCGCCATCTTTGGTAAAGAGATTTGGCCAAATTTAGGTTTCTTTCTCTCTGGTCTGGCCCCCCACCCACAGTATAGTTTGTCACTACTTGAGTTTGAATGGACACCACGAGGCGATCTGGGTCCATGGGGTAATGCCAGGTCGCAGTTTGCAGGAAGGCACCTTCCTGTTTCCCAGAAAAAGCACAGAACGTAGCACTATCATGGCAACAGCAAGGCAGATGGCCAATCAGCTGTCCCCGCAGGCACATCCTTGAATCCAGTGGTTGACTTAGGGAGAAAAAGGATCCTGAGCTATGCTGTAGTAGTTAATGGCAGCCACCCAGCAGATCTGAGTGGAACAGCAAAAGCATTTAGTAAGGAAAAAGTGTTTCTCGAGGAGCCCCTGGGCTGATAAAGCTAAGCTTTTGGGGGTTTTGCAGATGTAAGATGAAAGTTAAGTTGCAGCTTTGAGACAATATTTCCTCTGTCATCTCCTGGCATAATTATCTGGACATTCCCAAGACACGTGACTCGAACTTTGAACTCTCCGGTTGGGAGGCACAGCCAGCAGAAGCTCCACAAAGTCTGTGAGGTCGGAGCCTGCCCTTACCTAAGCCTTCAGAGGCTCCCGTGCTGTCTGAGTCACTGGATAATGATTTGAAAGGGCGTCAGCCCACGGTCCTTCTCTTTCCCCATTTGTCTTTTTATAGCGAAATGTGTAAGGGTGATGGTGTCTGTGTATTGTACAAGTCAAGATCCACGTGACTTGTGGTTTGCTGAACTTAACCGGTAGCTCCCTCCAATGTGTAAGACCCACCCCGCACCTAGGAATACACCCTCGGAGCAGATTGTGTAGATTCGTTGATGTGCAGACAATAGACTCCGTACCCCCTCCTGGGGCTGTGGTCCTGGCGGGCAGACGGGAAGCAGACACGCGGAGTGGTGTGAGCTCAGACAGTAACGGGAAAGACTGATGTCGTTTTCTAGGGTCAGAGTTTCTTAGGGAGGCGCCGAGCCTCGAGCTCTCTACCCTCTCAGAACGGAACCAGGGGCACACGCCTAGAAAAGGCAAGCTAAAAGCAGAACATGGAGAATATGTTCCATTATAAGCTCAGGAGGGAGGTGAAAAGTTTAAGCAAATGCAAAACAGAATCCTTGTCCATGGTTGGGTAGCACGGCTGTCCACAGACAAATGTACCCAGCCATTAGCCAACTGCCAACTGCCTTTTGGTGGCAAAAGAAAAATACTACATGATATGAGACCTTTAGCTCTTTTGCCTTCACATGATAAAATGCAGGCGTTCATTTTTTTTTTTTTTACCAGCTTTTATGTGCTATGGAGAAAGAGTTTTAATAGGGAGTGAAATCACAGACCCCTGCCACAGAGGCTGGTATAATCAGAGGAGGGAAAAGACCATATTATTTAGGATAAACAAGAAGGGGAGAGCAATGTAATTGGTTCCTGATGTTCCACCCAACGCAGGCCACAGCTCTTAAAACCTAGTGGCTTATTTTTATTTGTGAACAGATTTGATTCTTTTTTTTTTTTTTTTAAATGGGTTTTCCATCTGGGTTGGTGGAATTCCAGTCAAGGATCTCCTCGGATCCTGGCTGCTTTGATCTCGTGCTCACCTTTCAAAGCCATAAAGAGGTCTTCTTTTTCCTTTATGTAAAAGTACTTCCAGCCAATGTTTAATAGGAAAGAGATGTTTATCAGACGCGGGATGGGCATATTGAAGCCATTCAGGGGTTCGGCGTTTTCTTTCTCTGACACACCCCCTCTGCCTCCCCTCCCCGCTCCTGACCAATTTTCGGGCCCTTGATTATACTTCCTGTGGGGACTTTGTAGAGCTGAAGTGGGGAGAGTGGCCATTGACGAAGTTATTATAAAAGTGAGAGGGAGAGAATGCGAGGGGCATGTGTGGCGGGGAAAGGGAGAAACGTGCATCCATCAGCGCGATTGGAAGTCCCCCGACGGGTGGTTCAGAGCTGACAATTTCCGGACCGTGTGCCAGATCGCGATGTGCAGTCCAGACTGGGAGGCGGTGTTGGCGAGATCCTTCTCAGTGGGCGCTGCTGTTCCTCCCCACCCCTTTTGCTCCAGGAAAGCTATCTGTCTGCGAATTATTTAAATGGAGCCACCGAACAGGTCTCTTTGTGAACTTCCACAAATGAAATGGAATTGGTTCCTTTTAAAAACGAATTAATGATGATAAAGTAGATCTTTTTTTTTTTTTTCAAGTGAAAGAAGTTATCTAATTCCCGGACAGAAAGCCTTGTCATCGGAGACCATTTCAGAGCCAACTAACTTTTTTCTTTTCTTTTTTTCAGTCCACTTACCACATTTTAAAATATAAACTGCCATACCAGTTAACTTTCATATATAACTAGTATTGTTCCTTTTGCAAGGAGAATGTGGTTATGGAGCTTGTGTGTCTCACAGCATTTAAAGCAGAACATTCAGTGAGACAGAAATGCCTCCGCTTGAAGGGACATGGATTTCTGATCCACCTGAATTTGCAAAATAAGTTGCAGTAGCATGAATATTTGCACATCAAAAAGAATTCTTTACTTGACAAAAATACTATAAAATTCCTGTAATCTACAGACTCTGAAAACACAGTCCAAATATACTTTTATTAAGCAAATTCTAATTAACATGCAACCTTTAAGCAATATCAAGGGCAATGAAAATATTGCATTTCTAAACAGTTCTCGTTTCAGCCTTTTATTTTTAATAAAACAACCAGAGGCTTTGCCTGCATCACCCACTCCTGCAGCCAACAGGCTTTGAAGAGATTTTTTTTTTCATATTCTACTAACACAGAACTCTAAAACCACATGGAAGAATTAAGCCTTTTTACCATAACGGCCATTGGCTGGAAGCTTTCTTGAAAAATAATTAGTGAAATTTTGTGGTGAAGGATATAGGAGACAGGACAATGTCAGCTTTTAAATATCCCTTTATCACACACTCCAGATGATGGAAAAGAAATGCTGGAGCAATAGGTCAGCTGTTTTAATGTTTCTCCCTGAATCAAAGAGGAGGGGACTTTATGGATCCCAGCTGTGCTTACTTTCGGGTTTCCTGGCCCTTTTCTATTCCGTAGTTTGTAGCCTACGTGTCCAAAGCTCCAGGGAGAGTTTAGTGCAGCAGCTTGCTCGGCTTAGTTTTCTTTTCTTTTTTATAAAGCATATCAGATACTTGCAATGCTCAGCATACTGCAGAGTTGCATTTAAATGGCAGGGCAAGGCCAGAGAGGAGAGAGAGTGAACAAATATAAACAAAGAGTGAGAAGGAGGAAGAGAGACTAGATACCAGCAAGTGAACCCACTGTAATTTATTAAGTTCCAAAGCAGGAAAAACGGAAGGGGGGAAAGAAGGAAGGAACCAAAGAATCAAGACTTGAGGGGACTGAAGGCCTAATCTACCTTTTACTTTTTAAGTTTTTTTTTTTTTTTAAATCTGGTTATTTTTTTTTAAGCTCCTTTTTTAAAAAAAAAAAATATATATATATATATATTTTATTGATTTTTCACAGAGAGGAAGGGAGAGGGATAGAGAGTTAGAAACATTGATGAGAGACATCGATCAGCTGCCTTTTGCATGTCCCCTACTGGAGATGTGCCCTCAACTAAGGTAAATGCTCTTGACCGGAATCGAACCTGGGACCCTTCAGTCCGCAGACTGATGTTCTATCCACTGAGCCAAACTGGTTTCGGCTACTTTTTAAGTTTAATTGTACATCATAATCATCCGGAAAGCTTGTAAAACGAGGAATTCCAAGACTTGCTGACAGTCTTCGATGTGTCCGGGGCCCAGGAATCTGCATTTTAACCAGAAACAAGTTCATAGTCATAATAACGTTGACGGACTGTTCCTTCCAGGTACTGGGGCTGTTGCAGTTGCCCGAAGGTGGGCTAAATGCACACAGTAAGCCACTGAGGCAGAGAGGAGAGTGAACATGTTGCAGGGAACTAGGGAAATAAGGTCAGAGAAGGGCATGAGGAGCAAAACAAAAGTGAGACTAATGAGCGGTGGGAGGAAGAGGGTTAAAAAGAGAGAGTGAGTAGCTACTGAGTTTCTTTAGAGCTTATAACATGCAGATTTGCCTGTTGATCTGAGATAGAAGACAGGGAAAAAGAGAAGAAATACAAGGTGACCGAGTTGCTGTTTATTAGCCAAAACCCGTGGCTAGATTCCTTGATCACGTGGTCAGTCGTGTGTCTCAAACATTCCTCCTTGAGATGCTCATTGCACAACAGGGAAATCATAAAAAACACGATTAGAGAGAAATGACTAGCTGGAGTCATTTCCTCTATTCCCAGAAGTCCCACAGAGGCACCTACTTTTTGTTAGAGAGGAACACGGAACTGTAAAGTAGCTGAAAGGAAATTGGACCCAGAAGAGATAGGACCTAACACTGCCAGTGGAAAGATGGAAACCTGTTGTTATTCCCTGCCTGGGCTTGAAGAAAACTTCCAGTCTTCAGAGTTCAAGTGCTCATTTGAAGAGTGTAGAGTTCAAAATGGTATTTGGTTAGCCACTGATGATTACAAAATTTCTCATTTGAGGGACTTGGAAGGAGCAATAGGATTGGAAGGAAGCCTGAGGTTGGGTTTGCATGGGCACTTTACGGAAGTCTGAGAAAGGCAGCTGTTCATCGGAAACAGAAGGGGTGATGGAGGTGTTACTGCCGGTAGGGTGAGGGTGGCTAGCACTATCCAACACCCTTTTTTGATGAGTCCACAATGAAGCAGACTTACATAAGGCCTCACTGAAAGGTCTATTTAACCACAGAGAAAATGAAAACATGAGTCTTAAGGAGACTGACAAATTACAGTATTCCCTATGTCCTGGAGGGGACTCAGCTGACTACAAAGACTTTGAAATGACCTTTGGACACCTGCCACCTGAAATGAAGCAAGGCATGGAGTCCCCACCACTGCAGCCTCTTTGTTTCCTTTTATTGTTGTTGTTGATCCTCATTGATTTTTAGAGAGAGGGTGGGAAGGGTGGAGGGAGGGGGATAGAGAGAAACATCGATGTAAGAGAGACACACTGATTGGCTATCTCCTGCACATGTCCAAAGCAGGGCCTGGAGTTGAACCTGCAACCCAGGCATGTGCCCTTGACCAGGAATCAAACACATGACCCTTAGGTGTGCCAGCCAATGCTCTAACTGCTGAGCAACACCAGCCAGGGCAGCCTCTTTATTTCAGCAGCAGACACTCACTGGTCTGCCCATCCATTCAGTGTTCTTGGGTCATTCATACGAAAGCACATGGGAACGTCTGGTTCCCTTGTATGGCACACACGGACATGGAAAGCTATCTTGGCAGTGGGTATTGGCAGCCACCGGCTTCTGCCTGTGCTGCATTCTAGCTCTCACGTGTTGTTGAATACTGATTCCCTTAAACAAGTATAGAGTGGGCTACCCTTGACCCAGGGAAGCAATTCTCTAGCTCCGGGGTCCTCAGTTTCCCTGACACCTTTTCTAGGGTTTTTATTATTATTATTATTGATCTACACCCTTAGAGGAGGAGAGTGAGGTCACTGGCTCTCACTACCTCCTATCTCTTTTTTTTTCCTCCAAATTGCACTAGAAAAACAAAGTCCACTCTTTCATTCCTTCCTGGAGGCGGGGCCTCTACTGACTGAGCGCTCTCTTCACACTCGGAGAGGAATCCTGTGATCATATTAGCAATTATGAAAGTGAGAGCTCCAAGAATTCAGAAAATCCTTTTCTCCCTGAACAAAGCCCTTTGACAGCCAGAAGCTAAACATTGATTGCTTTCTTTCTCTTGCATTCCTGGTGTTAACAGTTCTAATGAGTCCTGACCATCATTCACAGAGGGATGCCCCAAATGGGAAACCACAGTCAAACGTTTCAAAAATGTCATTCCCAGTACACAAATATTTCCCCAGCTTATCGGTCTGAAAGAATTGCCTGTTTTTCTTTAGCTGCACTTACAGTTGTTATGTAACAAGGGAGCAAACTGCCTTCTCTGGACGAGTGCCCTGACCTTCCCTTCTACCTGGAATGCGACCCCACCGCTTTCTCACCCCCTTATCCGCTTCCCTCCAGTCTCTGATGCTGGCTCTACAGAAGGTCTTTCCTGACCATTCTGTCTCAACTGAGTACTCCCTAAACACTCTGCATCCCCATTCCTCTAATCTTTGTGGCCCTTATTGCTGCCCAACATACCGTTTGCTTATTGGTTGATTCTGTCTCCTCCCATTGGAATGTCAGATCCTTGAGTGAGCGCTACACTGTGTTTTGTTAACTGTTGCATCTCTAAGGTCTAAAGGGGGCTTTTCTGCATTTATTAAGATGCATTTTTTTTTCTCTCTTTTAAGCCTCATTTTGGGATGACTTGTGAATGAAATGACAAGTCAATTTTAAACTTTTAGAGGTAATTTTATGTACTTTTTGAAATCTTAAGATATTTCTACATGTTCTATAATGTTATTTTTAGAATATTTTCATCTATAAGTCAAGATGACTTGCATTTTTTTACTGTATTAAACTCTCCTTGCATTTCGAAAAATTATTGCTTTACATAGTTAATGCAATATCATTTGATAAAAAAAATTCATGGCTACATTTTTTGAATAAATTATACCATTTACTCATATAAATTAGTTATCTTTATCTCATTTAAATTTCTCTTGGTTATTACTTATTCTTAATACTGTCATTCATTCAATTTTAAGCTTACAGTTTTCAAACTTCTATTTTTTTTGTTTTTCTTTTGAACTGCAAGTGATTATTTAAACATTCAACCTTTAAAAATATTTTAAAATTATTTTTCATCAATACCTGTACCCACACATATTCTCTGGTTATTTAGAAACAATTCTCAGGCAACATTTTTAAAAAATATAGTTTCATTGATTTTAGAGAGAAAGGGAAAGGGAGAGAGAGATAAAAACATCAATGATGAGAGAGAACGTTAATTGGCTGCCTTCTGCATGCCCCCTACTAGGGATTGAGCCCACAACCTGGGCATGTGCCCTGGAGTGGAATCGAACCTGGGATTCTTTAGTCTACAGACCAATGTCCTATCCACTGAGCAAAATAAGCTAGGGCTCTCAGGTAATATTTAAATATTTTAACGTATGGCTAAAAAAAAAAAAGAACTCTTTAAAAATAACCATAATGCCCTAACTGGTTGGCTCAGTGGATAGAGCGTTGGCCTTCAGACTGAAGGGTCTCTGTTCAATTCCCGTCAAGGGCATGTACCTTGGTTGCGGGCACATCCCCAGTGGGAGGTGTGCAGGAGGCAGCTGATCGATTTTTCTCTCTCATCAATATTTCTGACTCTCTCTCCCTTTCCCTTCCTCTCTGTAAAAAATCAATAAAATATATTTTTTATAAAAAACCCCATAATACTGTTATCACATCTAAAAATTAATATAGTTTTTTAATATCCTCAAATATCCAGTGACAATTTATATTTCCAATTGTCTCATTTTTCTTTTCTTTTTTCCATCACCATTTATACACCTATGCCCTTTTCCACCTACACTTAATTGTCTCATTTTTCAAACATAATTTATTTGTTTGAATTAGGATTCAAGTAATGTTCATACCTTGCAATTGGTCAATGTCTCTTAAATTCCATTTAATCTAAAGTTCCACCTCTATCTCTGGGTTTTTTTCTTTTCTTATTCTTCTGCCCTTTACTTAAATCCCTCACCTAAAACTATCCCAAGTTGAGTTGTCGAGAAACCTTAGACTTGACCATGAATGATATTCTTCATGGTAGCCTCCCATTTATTTTAATTTCTCAGATTTCATCAATATGCTGGACTGCCCAGCTGGCGTGGCTCAGTGTTGAGCGTCGATCTATGAACCAGGAGATCACAGTTCAATTCCTGGACACGGCACCTGCTCAGTTTTGGGCTGGGTCCCCAGTGTGAGGCATGTAGGAGGCAGTCAATCAACGATTCTCATCATTAATGTTTCTATCTCTCCTTCTCCCTTCCTCTCTGAAATCAATAAAAATATATTTTTAAAAAACCATGCTGGACTGAGACAGGTGCAATAGGTTATTCATGTCTATTGCTTCTGCCCTATTCATAGCTTAATAGTGGTTTTACTAGACTAGATGTCTAATTGTTGAGAACCACATATAGTCATTTATGCAAACTCCCTGAAAAACCTTCACTTTCCTCCTTTCTCCTGTTCATGCTGGGGTTGGAGGAAAGGGTGCTATTCATGGTTAGGGACTTGTGCAGTCTCTTATTATATCACTAGAGGTCTGATGCATGAAATTTGTGTAAGAGGAGGCCTTCCTTCTCCAGGCTGCCTGCACTGGCTTTCCTCTGGCACCTGGGACTGGGCTTCTCTCACAGCCTTGGCTTTGTCCAGAAGGTTTTCTGGAAGGACGTCTGGTCTAATTAGCATATTACACTTTTATTATTATAGGTGCATGCCCATTCCCTCTCTTTAGAAACTGTGCGCTTAGAATCTCTTTATTTTCAGCTGCCAGCCTTAGTTACCCATTTTTGTAAAATTGAAAAAGTTTTACTCAACACTCTATTAGATACATATAGAATTTGATGTATCATATCTCTCCTCCACGTTCTTTATCTTCCCTACTAAAAATGTACTTCTTTGCTTTTTGGTTGGTATTAATAACGATGGCTAACATTTAAGTACTGGAGGCCAAATGCACGAATATTCGTGCAAGAATGGGCCTTCCTTTCCCTGGCTGCCAACACTTCCTTTCCTCCAGCCTGGAGCCGCCTTTCTGCCTTCCCATGCTGCCCAGAGGCCTGGAGCTGCTGGGATGGTGTAGAACGCCTGTGTCATCACCATGGTGATGATGCAAGCATCTCGCCCCACTCTCAGCTGCTTGGCACTGGCATATGCATATTAACCCACCATCTTTGTTGGGTTAATTTGCATACCCATTCCTGATTGGCTGGTTGGCATCACGAAGGTATGACCAATACAGTGGTACCTCGACATACGAGTTTAATTCATTCCATAACCTTGAGGCGTGGGAAACTATGAGATGCTCGAGTCACGGTAAACTGGTGGGTCGTGTGCAGCCAGCCAATCAGCGTGATTACTCCTATCTCATATGTTGCTCAAAAATCACTAGCTCAATGGCTGGTATCTCAAAAATCTCATATGTTAGGGCACTCATATCTCGAGGTACCACTGTATGCATCTTTCTCTTTTATTAGTGTAGATTTTTATGTGTCAGACATTTAGAATTTGCATACTTATTTAATTCTCATGGCAATCCAATAAAGGGATTATTAGTCCATTAATATGGATGAGGATCCTGCACCAAGGTTTAATTCCCCTGACATATCCTCTAAGGCTTGGGATAGATAGGCATTTGTCACAATAATATCAAGACCTTGTTCACGTTAATGAGGACTAAATAGAGGGCAGTGAATCTATTTTACTATTGTTCTCTTGGAACAAGCTAGATTAGTTGGGTCTTAACATATTGTGTGGTGAGGTGGTTAATACTCTGAAACTTTTTTCCTGGGGTTGAAATACTACTTCTACCATTCACTGCTTATTTGACCTTAGGTAAGCCACTTGATTTCACCATTCCTTAGTTTCTGCATCCCTAAAATATAAATAATAACAGTATTGGCCTTACAAAGTTGATGTGACAATTATCTGAGTTAATCTGTATAAAATGTTTAAAATAGAGTCAGAACTACAAAAATAGTGTAAGAGCCACAAGAGTACATGAAAGAATGTTGTTAGCTAGTAGTATGTAGTTTTTTCATGAATATTCATATATAAACTCAGTGAACAAAGTGAAGGAAGTATTATTCAGTAGCAAGTTCCTTGAAGAAACAACCAAAGCACAAAACCCACATTTTCTTTTTATGAATCCTGCCTAAATTATCCACATCTGAGTAAGAAAGTGGGAATGACATACGCATGGAAAAACAGGCTAATAAGCCTACCCTAGTTTCACATTCAAGGGGTGGAATAATTTATGGGAAAGCTCTCAAGGCTTCTAAATGCTGCAATCAAATCACTATATGGAGAAAGTTACAAAATCGAATTCCAAACAATGAAAACATCAGTTTCTTAATGGAACAGTTCCAACCATCTGGCATTCATATGTTGTTTGCAGGGGCCGCTATTGTACAGACATAATGACCCAATCCCACCTCTAGGCAAGAAGCTTCATGAAGGAAGTTTACCCTGGCCATTTGTAGTTGATTAACATAGCCAGAAGAGTTTTTCTTTTTTCTTTTCTTTCTTTTTTTAAAGAAAACACAAAAAGAAGGAGCTCCAGAGATATGTGTTGATGGCAAGAGAGTGGACAGATTTCAACATCTCAAATAAATCTTTCTTCAAGAAGCTTAAAAAAAAGAAGTGTCCTGTTACATCAGCTGGACACAGTCTTGATGATAATCATTTATCTTTTCTAAAACAAATTTAAATTTAATAGTGGGCACTTTTCTTACTACACGGTGATTGAATTAAACTTGGAACACAGGAAGCAATGACATTTCATTTTCTTTAAGTGAACTTCTAATTTTGTTAGCATATTATCTTTGCCCTTTACTTATGGAACTTGGCTTACAAAGGTTCATTCATTCACTTAAAATTAATTTGTCCAATAAGTATTTACTAAACCTCTATTAAGTGCTAAGATATTGACTTAGGCATACCTGTTAAATAGAGTGTACAAAAGACGGGCTTTTCAGAAATAGGGCCAGGTGTGTTATAAAAAGGGAAGATTGATCTAAAATGTTAACAACATGAGAGATTTAAAAAAGATAATGGGGTAAGACAAAAAGAAATGGAAGACATAAGGAGATGTGTAAGATCACTTACAATTTAATGAAAATAAAACACACATCACCCAGCTTTTGAACCTGGTCAGAGTGTAGAACCTCTACATTGCATGTCCCAGAACTGTGTGGAGAGGAAGGAGCACAGTGTTGCACAGTGGGTCATTGAGAGAGATGCTTTCACCCTCTCACTTCATGGACCCATGTATCTTTCCTATTGGTGACAAAGCACCACACAAAGGTTTCTCTGATCCTGAAAGATTAACCTCCATCCTTGTAGGGTATTGTCTCCAAGTTGGTATTTCATCTGTGTCTTTAGTAGGATATTCCATCCCTCCACAGGAAGCTTCTGTGGCAGTTATGTGGCAGGACATGACTCATTCTTGCATCTTCTTCATTGTAAATTAAATGCCTCGGTTGAATATTGTTGCCCAGCCCGTGTGGCTCAGCAGTTGAGCATAGACTCAGGAACCAAGAGGTCACGGGTTCCATTTCCAGTCAGGGCACAAGCCCAGGTTTCAGGCTTGATCCCCAGTAGGTGGCGTGTAGGAGGCAGCTGATCAATGATTCTCTTTCATCATTGATGTTTCCATCTCTCTAGTCCTCTCCCTAAAATACAATAAAAACATATTTAAAAAAAAAGTTAAAAAAGAATGTTGTGTGGAATTTCATGCCTGTGGATCAGGCATTCCAGAAGCCTTGGGTGGTGGTGCCAGCCAAGGCACTGAGGGCATGGAGGGCAATGCCATCCTTTTCCAGAGTCAGTGCCCATTCCTGTGGAAATGAACCACAGGCCCTTCTAGGATGGAAGGTGTCCTATGTTGCCAACAAGCTGTCTCCTCAAGAACTAGTTCCTCCTAGGGGCTCAGAGTTGGTCCATGCTTGTGTCCATATTTCTGGCTTTGAATTGGTCTCTGTTGTCAGCAGCTTGAGAGGTCAGCTTTGGAGGGTGGCAGCATCTGCTACTGGGCCCATGCAGAGCCTCCCTCTCGGCCATGGTGGCCACTTCATTCATGTGTCCACTGTGCCGCTTACAAAGGCTGCCTCAGTGTGCCTGCTTGTGGAGATGCACATGAACTCTATCTTTTCCCTCCCCCTTTGCCTGTGGGAAGAATTATGGAAGGGGGAGGATCATGTTCATTTAGGTTCATTTTTATAATTTACACTTGCCCAAAACCTGTTCCTAATGGGTCATATCCATGATCTCTAAGTCTAAATTTCTACACGTCAGTGCAGATCTCTCTGGGAAGATGTTTATTATTATTGCTATTAATTTTTCAGAAATTTAAAGTCCCACCAATAGCCTTTGAAGGTAACTTTTCACAGATATTTTTACAGAGATTTTCTTGGAAATTAGAGATAAATTAACCTCCCAAGCAAATTCTATCAAGGCTCAATTGCTATCGCTTCATTCCTCTGATCATTCTGCATCTTCCCATGGTTTTAAAATGTCCTGTGTTACTGTTCATATTTCTCAGAGACAATCTATACTCTGAAAATTAGCAGTGACTTCTGCGAAGTCATTTGTCTGCATAGTAACCCTTCCAAGAATCTGGCCATATCTTATATATAAAATTGGTTTCTATTCTAGGATTGTAATATTTCCATGGAGCCGACAAGAGGTGGCCAAGGATTCTTGGAACCCATGGAGGAGCACTTTACACTAAGTGGATGTTATGGGCTGAATTGCATTCCTCCCAAATTCATATGTTGAAGTTCTAACCCTCAGTACCTCAGAATATGACAGTATTTGGAGGTAGGGCTTTGAAAGAGTTAACTAAAGAAAAAATAATAAAGAGGTAAATAAGGTAACATGAGGTTATATGAGCAGGCCCTAACCCAATATTGGTGTCCTTAGAAGAAGAGGAGATTATGACACAGACACACAGACTGAAGGGAGACCAAGTAAAGACTCATGGAGAACACTACCATGGGCAAGCCAAGGCTAGAAGTCTCAGAAGAAACAACCCTGCCAACACCTTGATTTTGGACTTCCAGCCTCCAGAATAGTGGGATAATACATTTCTGTTGTTTAAGCCTGCCTATAATACTTTGTTATGGCAGCCCTAGCAAAGTAATATAATGGGTATGAATGTCAGTCAATAAACAGATATTCAACAACATTTTTTTCTTCTATATTTTAGATTAAATTCTTACCTGGATCTCCCATCCTTCAGTGTTGGTGGGAAAATATGAACCTAGTTCTTTTGGAGGTCTTCTCTGTTAGTTCACTCCCCTATAGATCAGAGTTTCATATAATGTCGGGGAGATAGAGAGGCCCATCTAGCCCTAGTCCGTAGGGGTTGTCTCTGAGACTTCCTTTGTTCAAGGTCATTGCTGCTGTTTTCCTTGAGATGTGAGCATCTTTTACTTAACTAGTCTAGGTTCCATCTACCGAAACACTCCTTGTTGTCTTTTCTTCTCCAGGGCCTTGCTATGTCCCCAACAGCATTGCTAGGAAGCAGGGCAGAGATGCCATCTGTTTTAGGGGTACACAGACTCTCTCTTGCCCACTCCAAGTGTACTGTTTTTTCTTCAGGTGTCTACGCACCATTCTGTGCCTGTAAATCCCTTTCTCCTAAGAGCTTAGGCTTTCTGTATAGATTTTTGCTCCTCCATTTGGTGTTTTGCCACAGACTTTCCTAAGTAATGAGCACAGAGCTTATGACCATTCAATAAGGAAAGAGAGGAAAGTGAAATTCAGGGAGAAGAAAATGTGGAATAAAAACCTCAAAATATAGTCCTGTCATATATGTGTTACATCCCACTCAAGACAGAAGAAACTATACACTACTGATGATAGAAATATATTTTATGGTTATATAGGATTAGGATACTAGTTGTGGAAAATCACAAGCTTTATACATAGAAATAAACTATTAATTTGTTTATCATAAAGTTAATTTTTCTTAGGACATGTTTATAGTATGTCTTGGTTTTACATCCAGTACAGACATTTTCTACTCATAGGTGGTGTTGCACTTATATGTATTTAATCACAATAGCAGCCCCCAAAGTATGCCTGTGATGGCTGAATATTATTTTATAATAGTTTGACTTAGAAATATTATTGCATGGATAGATCAAGGTAATTTCACTTGCACCTAAAACATATTATTTGGTTGTTGTTTAACCAAGAATAAATTGCACCCATCTTAAATGTTCAATTCAGTGACTTTGAACAATTATAAATGCCCAGGCTGTCACCACATAAAGCAAGATATAGGGTATTTCTGTCACCCCAGGAGATTTTCTTGCGTGCCTACTTAGTCCCAACTCCGTAGGCAATCATGGTTCTTTTCCTAATGTCAAAGATTAGTTTTGCCTGTTTTGGAACGTCATAGATATGAACTGTGTAGTATATTCTGTTTTGTGTCTGTCTTGTTTTGTTCAGCATGATTTTTATGATTCATTCATGTTGTTGTGTATCTCAGAAATTTGTTCCTGATATTGCTTATTAGTCTTTCATTCATGTCCACTTTTTTTTTTCTTTCAGAATTTATGTTGGCAGAGAATGGGGGATGGGGAAGAGGAGAGTGGCAGAGGCATTCAGGAATTTGTGCAAAAGTGTAACTCCTCTAATTTGCTCACTTTGGGTGAGTGCCCCTCCAGAGGGCAGTACATCAAAATCTGTCCTTTTCTCGGCTCAATCCACAACTTGGGTGCATGGTGTCATCAAACATGAGAGATTACGGTCAAAATCAGTGGGTGGCAAACCATGGCACAGAGCCACATGCGGCTCTTTGGCCCCTTGAGTGTGGCTCTTCCACAAAATACCATGGCCTGGGCGAGTCTATTTTGAAGAAGTAGCATTAGAAAAAGTTTAAGTTTAAAAAATTCGGCTCTCAAAAGAAATTTCAATCGTTGAACTGTTGATATTTGGCTCTGTTGACTAATGAGTTTGCCGATGTCAAGGTAATTGATAGATTCCCAAATGTGGTGGTTCAAGGAACAAGAAATTTCTTTTCCACATAATGGTCCCGAGTGGGTATTAACATCAGTGGAGAGGCCCTCCTTCACATGGGCGCTTAGGTGTCAGGACTTATGGCTGCCTGTTATCTTCGATCCCTGGCTTCCAAGGTTGGTGTATGCATTATTGTCACAATCAACTAGGAGGGACAAAGAGCATGAGGGGAGACATGGGAGGGGATGTTAGAGGGAACCCTAGAAGCAGCAGAGGTCACGTATGCTCACATTGGGCTGGAGAGAACAGAGTTATGTGACCTCAGATAACTGCAAGTGGGGCTGGGAAATCTAGCCTACCTGGTGCCCAAGAAGGCAAGAATGAATATTGTCATTAGACACACCCTCCACATTTATCAGGAGAGCAATTTCACAGCTTTCATTACCAGTAGATTCTGAAAGGGGTTCACCACCCAAAATGTTTCAGAGCCTTCTGTTAGGCACTGCTCCTTGGGCTGGTCCTACCTTGCTCTATAGGACAGGCTCTTGAGTCAAAACAGGACATAAAATGCAAGGGACTTAGGAAACCCATCTGCCCCACATTTGCCTGGTGGCACAATAGAGTTGATATTCCTTGGAATACTCATTGCAGGTCAAGAGGCAGAGATCATACTGACCACTAGAACTCACAGGAACTCAGCATTTTAAACTCAGCCATATTTTATTTGAAAGAAAGGATCAGATTCTATCATAGTTTGTGCTTTTTGTATCTCATGTAATACATTCTTCTCTATTCTGAAATGATGAAGTCAGTCTAAAGTCTGAAAGGTTTATCTTCTAAATGTATGTATTTACACCAGTAAGAACTGATTTTTGTTTACAGTCAGGGGAAGGGACCCATGTTTTATTAAAAAATATACAGTGTATACATAATCCTATCTAATAAAAGAGTAATATGCAAGTTGACTGTACCTCTGCTACACCACAAGCCACGCCCACCAGCCAATCAGGAGCGAGTATGCAAATTCACCTAACCAAGATGGCTGTGGCAAGGAGAGAGCAGGAGGGAGGCTTGGGTTTCCCTGGCAATGGAGGAAACCAAGCTTTCCCCACACCCTGGCCGGCCCAGGCCTTCACTCAATGCTACAAAGTTTCAATTATAGAAGATAAATAAATGCCAACATAAATGGTGGCAGCCACAGAGCTGGAGCGAGCAGGAGGTGAGGGTTGTCCCTGGTAATAGAAGAGGCCAGGCTTTCCACAGCCCTGGCCTGCATTGGCTTCTGCTTAAGGCTACAAAGTTTCAATTGTAGAATATAAATAAATCCCAGATACCAGGGTCTCCACTTGGGTCACTGGGGGGCATGGCTGGCCTGCAAACCACCACAGGCCCTTTGCCCAGGCCACCCCATGCCCCAAATAAAGCCCCATCCTGATCCAGGACACCCTTCAGGGCAAACCAGCTGCCCCCCCCCCCCCCATGCACCAGGTCTCTATCCTATCTAATAAAAGAGTAATATGCAGATTGACCATCACTCCAACACACAAGATGGCTGCCCCCATGTGGTCAAAGATCCTACACTCATGTGGACACAAGATGGCCACCACAAGATGGCCAGCAGGGGAGGGCAGTTGTGGGTGATCAGGCCTGCAAGGGAGGGCAGTGGGGAGGGACCAGGCCTTCAAGGGAGGACAGTTGGGGGCAATCAGGTTTGCAGGGGAGGGCAATTAGGGATGGCCAGGCTGGCAGAAGAGGGAAGTTGGGGTGACCTGGCCTGAAGAGAAGGGTAGTTGGAGGGGATCAGGCCTGCAAGGGAGGGCAGTTAGGGGTGACCAGGCCTGCAGGGGAGGGAAGTTAGGGGTAAACAGGTTGGCAGGAGAGCAGTTAGGCATCAATCAGGCTGGCAGGGGAGTGGTTAGGGGGTGATCAGGCTGGCAGGCAGAAGCGGTTAGAGGCAATCAGGAAGTCAGGCAGGCGAGCAGTTGAGAGCCAGCAGTCCTGGATTATGAACGGGCAGTCGGATATCCATCAAGGAGTCCCATATTGGAGAGGGTGCAGGCTGGGCTGAGGGACCTCCCCCTCCCCCCCATGCACGAATTTCATGCACTGGGGCTCTAGTCACTAGAAAGAGGAAGCTGGGCATTGCTACATGACATCATTACCCAGCACCCACAGCTACTGTTTGGAGACTGAGTTGGGCTGGGCTGGGGGCTGCATTTTGCACCATGGGGTCTCTGCAGCATCAGTTGCGATTTGATGGGGTGTCTCTCCGGGGTGGTGGCTGGGCCTGTGTCCTACTTGAGGGAAGCTGAGTGTTGCTTTAGGGCACCGGGTCCTTGGTGCTGTTTTTCTGTGTGCATCATGGCAGCTCTTGTATTGAGCGTCTGCCCCTGGTGGTCAGTGTGAGTCATAGCAACCAGTCAGACAGCTGGACACTTAGCATATTAGTCTTTTATATAGATAGATAGAATGGCCTTGGATATCCTTGGCCTCTTTCACTTCCATGAGAATTTTAGAATCACTTTGTCAGGGTCTATGAAAACCCTAATACAATTTGGAATAGGTTGCTCCGTGTTCATGGAGTCTTCTTCATGAACATTATGTATCTCTTCATTTACTTAGGACTTTTTTTATGTGTTCCAGTAAAGTTTTATAATTTTCCTTATACAGGTACTATAACTTCCATTAGTTTTTATCAGAATTATAATAAAGATTTGTTGCTATTATGAAAGAGACCTTTAAAAATTCATTATCTCTAGGGGCTGTGGCTTCCTAGTATATTGATCTTTTATTCAACAGTGTTGCTAAAATCTCTTATTTGCTCTCATACTTGATTGCTTGGATTTCTTAGTAGATAACAGTTTCATCTATAAATCATATTTTTCTTGCTTTTTAACCCTTATGCCTTCTAATTTCTCTCTCTCTCTCTTTCTCTTTCTATCTTGTTTTATTTTGGCAAGGGGCTTCAGGATACTGTTGAGTAGAAATGGAAAACTTAGCTGTGTTTTGTCCCTAACATTTAAAGAAAAATGTTTACTGAATTAACATTAAGGATAATGCTTATAGAATTAGATTGTTCAGGAAATTTCTCCAATTCCAAGTTTGCTAAGACTTAAAAAATATAAATGAGTGGCAAAACATTTTCTAATATTAAACCATTCTTACATCATGGTATCAACCCAATGTGCTTAAGAGGAATTTTAAAAATTTGCTGAACTTGGTTTGATAATATTATATTTATAAATATTTACTCTTTTTGAGATTGGCCTGTAATTTTTCTTTCTATGTTTTGTCTGAATTTGGTATCAATATTTTATTAACTCATAATTTGAAACCATTTGAATAGAGTTTATTTGTCTGTAAAGATCAAATAATGGGAAAGGTGTTTTTCTCAACAACCTTTGACCCTTTTTGTAAGTAGACTTAGAAATAAAAGTTCAATTTATTTAATGGTTATAAGTATATTCATGTTTTAAAAAATTTAATAAACAATTTTATAATTTACAACTTACTAAAAAGTATTTAACTGTTTTTAATTGTTCACAAAAATCTTAATATTAAAAAGTGACTGAAAACATAAAATCTATTCACAGACTTTGCCTTTTCTTCCCCATCAGTCTTACTAGAAATTTACTTATTCTTTTATAGAACTAGCTTTCTGTTTTGTGACCCTTTCTGTGATTTCTTTGTATCTATGTCTATTTTTGCTTTAAAATGATACATATAACACACATATATTTTTTTGTTCTTTATTTTCTCCACCGCCCTCACCTTTGTTTTAGATTGGAGCCTTTTATTTGGGTGAGGGAGACAAAGGATTTGCTTGTCCTTGATCTATTCAGGCATTGCCCAGATTATTCATGCAGAAATATGAGGTAAGAGAAAAGGTGAGCAGATTAAGGTTTTCATTTCATTGCAGTCTAGTCCTCAGACAAGGTTGTTACACACACAATCCCATTCCTAGAGTTTCCCTTTCCCACTTCTACCCTGAAGAGTGTTGTTATTATTATTATTATTATTATTATTATTATTATTATTATTATTTTACTAAATGGGGCTGCCTCACCCACCTCTGCTACTGGCCTTTTAAAATAGAAAGGTTTCCTAAGGAGAATGTTTTCTCTCTAGCCCAGGGGAAAAACACTGCTCAGGCACAAATACCCCATTTTAAAGAGGAAGACACCTATGCCTGGGGGCATTTGGAACACACACACACACACACACACACACACACACACACACACACACAAACGTTCCCAAGCAGGCTGAATTCTCTTAGGGTATCATTTCACCAGAATATATTCTTTGAATTAGTCTCTGCATCAAAATGGACTGGAGGGAAGGTTTCCAACAGATCTTTTTTGCTGATAGTTTTGATTACTCTGTAGTAGAAAATTTCAAAGGCTTTTGCCAGACGGAAGGGAACATGGGGAGGAAGGGAGAACTGGCATGGCCAGCAAACTCTGTTGAACAAACAGAGCCCAGAGCAGCGACAACCAGTTTTTCTATCCTAAATGCTTTGCAAAATTATAGACTTTGGCCCACTAGATAACATCAGCGATTGGACAAAGTCCTTTAAGATAGCAACATAAATTCTATTCGAAATATCCCTCATTAAAATTCTCTTCGTTTTGCTGGAAATATTTTTGCTCACGTTTGACCGCACCAGCTGTCTGTTTGGCTCTGCTGAAGTCACTTGAAGAAACAAATACAGAGAAACACTGCTTGGCAGAGGATAAGAGAGGGAGGTTAGGACTGAAAGCAGTGGGATGGCTACCCAAGGAAGAGGAGAGTAAAATCTGAACGTCAAGAAGGCCACAGACAGATTAAGACATTAAAGGAAGTGTATCAAGGTATTCTCCATCTCTGTTGAAATGACATCTTTTTAAGTTAAGTATCTTGCTCAAGGCCATGGTATTAGAAAGTGGCAGATCGAAAACAGACACCAGAGTTTCTGCTTTTAGAGGCTGGATCCAGAGTCCACACTCCAGAAAATATGGTTGTATTCCCACTTCCGGAAATTAATAAAATTAAATATTTTGAACCAAATGTTAGGTTTTAGATGTCTTACAAATTTAGATCAAGTGTTTTAAGACCCCTATTCAAAAGAAGATCTTACTTTGATAAAGACAATTTGGAACAGAATAAAATACTGTGCTAGTATTACTACCCCATTTCACGATGACAAAACTGGCTCATTTGGAATACAAGACTAGTTTTATTGGATGAATTTCTGTGCTGAACAGGATTTGACTACTAGTCAAGTTGTTGACCTGAAGCTGGCTGCAGAGCGGGTGCTTTTAAAAGGTTTTTACTGATTTGAAAGAGAGGAAGGGAGAGGGAGAGAAACATCCAGAGAAACATGGATAGGCTGCACGCCCCCTACTGGGGATGGGACATGCAACCTGGCAAGTGCCTTGATGGAGAGTCAAACCTTGACCTCTAGCTCATAGGTGGCTCACCTACTGAGCCACATCAGCTGGGCCAGAGCAGGTGCTTTTAGCCAGGTCCCCAGCTGTGAAGAAAACAGGTCCATCCAGATGGACTTTCTAGTTTATTCTCCATTTCCTTCTAGGACATGGTAGGCCAAATAAAGAGAATAGAAAGCGTTTCACAGCAAATACCTTAGAACTCTTTAATACAAGTCTTGCATGGACACAACTCTGTATTTGATCTTAGTAGAAAGGATCACAGAGTAAGTAAGGCAGTTAATATACGTATAGTCAAAGCAGAAGCAGCCATGTTCCTTCAGACAGCCAGAGATAAAAACCAAAATATTGGAAAATACCCAAGTTGAATGGTAGGCAAGAAACTCATTTTCACATTGCCTTTGATTTACGATAGGAGAAAACATTGAAATAATTATTAAATTATAGATTTATTTTATGTGTACTAATATAATTAATAATATAACAATACTTTAATTCTTTAAAATAAAATTTTAAATTTCTCTTTAGGGAAAGATGCGGGAGTTTTGGTTTTGAGGAACTGAAAGGAAATAAAAAATGTGTAATAAGATGGAGACAGGAAAATCCGCCAAGTGGTTTTCCTGAGTTGGAAGGAAAAAAGCCCTTTCAGTATATTTTACTTTTCTTACCTTTGTGTAGTTTTTTAAAAAAACACACATTTTATTGATTTTACCGAGAGAAGGGGAGGAGAATTAGAAATATCAATAAGAAACATTGATCAGCTGCCTCCTGCACGCCCCCTACTGGGGATTGAGCCTGCAACCAGGGTACATGCCCTTGACTAGAATCCAAACCGGGACCCTTCAGTCCTCAGGTGATGCTCTATCCACTGAGCCAAACCAGCCAGGGCTATACTTAGATCTTAGAGTGGACATTTCCCTCTTTGTCCTGATATAACATATATATTTAAGAACCTAAGATCAACTCTTATTATTTGTGAGGTAAGGCAATAATGCGTTTTCTGCATGTCATACATCCATATAAGCACTGTGCGTGTATTACAATTTCTATGTTTTCACATTTTCAGTGGGTTATTGTAAAATAAATCACCAATGGGTAGGACATGAGAGAAAGCCGAGTCGTTTAAAGCTGATTTTTAGAGAAGGGACCTGAAAAACGGTTGAAAAAGGAAACAGCTTCCGATAGGAAGGGACCACACCGGCCAGGGCGTAGCCTGGAGCATCCAGCGGACACCACCAGGGGCCCTCTGAGAGCCCAGGTTGTCAGCCATCGCACCCTGGAGGTGGTCGTGCTCCCTCGGAAGCGTACCTCCCGGAAGCCTCCCCAATCTCCACTTCCCTGGGGGGTGGGGGTGGGGGGTGAGGTTTACAGTCACCTCTCCTTCCTGCAAAGCCCCAGGTTAACGAGTGACCGCCCCCCGTGCACGCTCCCTCGCCGTTCTGAGACGTGGTTGCATCAGTCCTGCCTGCTATCTTACCTCTGGCCGCCTGCCTGTCTGTCTGTCTGCTCTTTCGGGCGAGAGAGCTCCCTAAGCTTTTTATCTCTAAGCAGCTACTTTTGATGCTTTAGCCGTGGAGGAAGAGGCAGAGAACTGACCAACACCACGACAATCCGGGGAAACCGAGGCTGAAAGGCGGGTGGGGGTGGCGCGGCCCGCGCGACCGGGCGTGTGTCGTCGGAGGGCCTGGGTGGACGTGTGGCCGGCGGGGCTGACACCGTCCAGAGCTCGGTCCCCGCGCCGCCGTCGCCGCGCCTCCAGGTGTGCACTCCCCGCCCTCGGCGGCTCCTGCACCGGGGAGAGCTCGCCCTCGCAGAGCCGCGCGGGGGAAGCGGAAGAGCAGCGCGCCGCCATGGACGTGGGGCGCTGAGGGAGCGCGC
>JAAGEH010000226.1:1475789-1491069 GCA_011751065.1 Lasiurus cinereus
CCCGGTATTTGGTAAAATAATGAATGGGCTCCGGCTGCAGCGGAGGGAAGTTCGGCGAATGAATGGGGGAAGGGGATGGTGGGGGCTCCGGGGGTGTCACGCCAGGTAGGGGAGTGAGCGAGGGGGAGGGAGTGCGGGGGTGCGGGGGTTGCAGACTTGTTGTGCTACGTGGAGTGAGCGGGAAAGCAGGCAGGCGGGGAAGGAGGAAGAGGTCGGCGCCCGGGTCCCGGCTGCGTTTTCGGCTCTCCCTCCGCGCCCCCTCTCCCGTGGCCCCTGCGGGCGCGCCCGAGCCCGAGCACCACCGGGGCCCGGCGGCGGCGGCGGCGGTGGGCGCCCGGAGCCGTGTGTGAACTCCCCGGCCCTCCTGCCGAGCGCGGCCGGGACCTGGGGCGGAGCGCTCCCCGGCCTCCCGGGGACCCGGCGGGGTGGGCGCAGGGGGTGGCCCGGCTCCTGGCGACCTCCGAGGCGGTGGGCGGGGGGCCGGGCTCCGCGGGCTGCAGGCTGCTGGCTGCGGGGCGGGCGCGGGGCCCGGGAGGCCAGCCGGAGGGCGGCGGGAAGCGGGCTCCAGGCGGCGCGCAGGTAAAGGGGGCGGGCGCGGGGCGGGGGGACAGCGCCCCCTGGGCCCCGAGCCAGGGCCCGCGGAGTCGCCTGCGACTCGCAGAGAGAGAGGCGCGCTGCGATCGCCCAGCCCCGCCGCAGACGGGCTTTGTGGCTGTGTGTGTGTGAGTGTGTGAGTGTGTGCGTGCGTGTGTGTGTGAGAGTGTGGGCGTGCGCGCGCGCCTGTGCGGGGTGGGTGGGTGTGCGTCCGTGCCTGCAAGCCGGCCTGCAGGAGGCGAGGTTGCCTTGGCCTCCGCACACGCCGCTGGACCGAGCCCTGGGAGGGAAGTCGCCGCCGCCGCCCGGGCCGCCGGCCCTCCCGTCCCCGCGGCCAGGTCCGTGCGTCTGCGGGCCCGCCTGAGTGACACGTAGGTGGCCGTGGTGACCTGGGGCCGGGTGCGGGGTGCGGGGTGGCTAGGAGGGGGTGGAGGGAGCGGGAAGGCTTCCCGAGGGGGCGCTCGAGATTCCTTCCCCAGTCCTCGCCCGGCTGGACAGGGACCGCCGGGGCACCTCGCGCCCCGAAGCTGGGGGCTCCCGCACCCCTTGCTCTGCACCCACAGCTCCGCACAGGGGAGTCTGTCTCGGGCTGCGGACTTTAAACTTTTAAGTTTCGGCCCCGCCGCTGAGCAAACACGCCGAGCGAGCGCGTCCCTGGAAAATCCAAGGCAAGGGAGGGAGCTGGCTGGGAGAGGAGGAGGTGGCGGTTCTGCAACCGACGGGCTCGCTCGGTTTGGGGAGGACGACGACGACTCGCCTGCGTTGAAGGGGTTTGAAATGTGTTCTTGTTTTCCTTTGCTGCCATTTGGCTCTGATGTGGGAGAATGACGGCATCCCGGGGCCGGTGGCCTGCAGTCCGGCCGCGGGCCCGGGTGGTCGCTCCCTGCCGCTACTTCTGCTCTTGCTCGCTCTCTCTTTTTCTTCTTTTTGTTGGAATCTATGGTTTTTTTTTTTTTCGTAAACGTGGGTTTCCAGCGAGGGCTCGCTTATTAAAACGCCAGTACTGTATTGAATGTGGGGCTGCCCATGTGAGTGTGGAAAACGTGTAACCGCAGGCAATGAGAGCAAAGATCCTCTATCGCTTCAGGCGCTCCCGTCCGTGCCTCTCACCTCCGTGAAGAAGGATCGCCTGCCAGGCGTGGCCGGCTTAACTGCCAAATGAGAGGTGCCTAGCCATTCGGGTTCAAGGGTGAGACCCTGCAGCTGGGAATACCGATCCGTTCTCGGGAGGAGGATAGTCCCCTGTCGGATAGAAGAGTAAGCCCCCGTGAGAAAAGGTGCCTGCTGGAGGGATGGTCCGAACTACATTCCATTACTCACTCACTCCTCACCCACTCTATGCCAGCTGGTCCCGGCAGCCCCCGATTCTCCAAGCGGGGGCAGGAGTGAGCACGTTTGCCCCCAATACAAAATTGTGCCCATCGGCTTTCTCAGTATGTTCAGGTGGCTGCTTTTCTTGATCCCATTGAACTTGAGGATAAAGCAGCCAAGTAGCAAAAGAAGCAGTGCATGGCGGGAAGGCGGGGACTGAGGGGCCGGGCAGGAGGACGCGGCTGTCATACTTCAAGCCAGAGCACCGCGTCCCCTAGTGGTGCGACCTTAGCCAGTCAGGTCAGTGCATTCTCTGTCTTTTGTGACCTCATCTAGAAAACGGAGGGGTTTGGTGATCTTGGCTGTTCCTTCCGGCTCCCCAAGTAACTAGAGACTGGGGGTGGGTGGGTGGGTGGGTGGGGTGGTTATCCCATCTTAGAAATGTTAGAACAGTGCTTCTCAACCTTCCTAATGCCGCGACCCTTTAATGGAATTCCTCATGTGGTGGTGACCCCCAACCAAAAAATTATTTTCATTGCTACTTCATAGCTGTAATTTTGCTACAGTACTCTTATAAACTGTAATGTAAAATATCTGATATGCAGGATGTATTTTCATTGTTACAAACTGAACATAATTAAAGCATAGGGATTAATCACAGAAACAGTATGTAATTATATATTGTGAAATATTTATTTCTAATTACAAATACTGTAAATGAAATTTTGTCCTGAATCGTGGTGTAGCATGGCTAACAGTCTTCATATGACAACAGTAAACTACATTGCTACATTTTGCTACACCGAGGAGCGGTGTGTTGGTTCCTAAGACCATGGGAAATAGGTGTTTTCCAATAGCGTTGGCGACCCCTGTGAAAGGGTCGTTGATCCACAGGTTGAGAACCGCTGTGTTAGGACAATAGGAAGAAGGCAAAGAGGAAGTGTGAAGGGGTTAGTCCTGGAGGGAAGTGATAGGGCAAGCGGGCCAGGAAGGTGGAAGAAACACCAGCAGTGGGAGATGCCTGGAGGGGGACGATCCTGCAGCTGGGAGTTCATTTCTCTCTCTTTTTTCTTTCTTTCTTTCTTTCTCCATAAGGGCTTTAGTAATATCCCGTCAATCATTTATTACCTTTGTTATTTAAACTGTGCGATCCTGCGTAGCTTTAAAATCTAGGTGATCCCTACAGCTGACCACGCTCCTATGTGCATGCTGTTTTTAAGTGGGTCACTGCTGCCCAGAGCTTTGGACACTCAGCCTGGACTCCAGTTTCCCTGTGAATGATGGGGGCAGAAATATAACGGAGGTCGGCGTGTAAGTGGCAGCCCTTATAGTAGCTAGCATTGTGAAACTTCCATTTTCATTTGAAGTTAGTATTTTCTGAAGAAAACAATTCGATAAAAAGTATTTTATGCCATAGCATTTTCAAGGTTTTACTGTATGTGTTCTGATCGACCTACTGGGAAAATGCAAAGAGCTTGCTAAGTCTTTCTGATACATGATGACATTCAGTCTGATAGGGACTGTTAGGGAAACTTTGTTTCAAACACTTTGCAGGGAAAGTTGCAATCTGGGCAGGATACACTCTACAGTTCTCACTAGGAAGCTCCCTGTGTTAAGGAAATCATGACTTTTGCAATTTAGTCTGAGGTCAAGATATTTAATGCCCTTGCTTAATGCGTGGCCTTTCTTTTCTTGAGGAACATGATTCATTTTAAAGTGAAGTGTGACATAGTTAAAAACTTGAGCATAAACTCTTGGTTTCAAGTCTCAAAGTCTGCTCTGGCCTTGCAGACCTGGTATCATACTCCTATTTGTTTTCTTATTTTCACACTAGAGGCGCAGTGCACGAATTTGTGCACAGGGTGGGGGAGGGGGACCTCGGGAGGTTGGCAGGCTGTGGGAGTGGAACCGCCAGAGGTTGGCCAGCTAGCGGGAAGGGACCTTGGGAGGTTGGCTGCCAGCCCTGAGGAGGGAGCAGACCCTTGGCCCTCCTGGGAAAGGGGCTGCATCCACCGCCACCCACCCCTGGTTCCCCAGCCCAGCCCAGGCCTGAGGGCCCTGGTGGGGTCGGGTGAGGAGGTGCTGGTTGCTGGGCTACCAGGCAGTTCCATGCCTTCCCTCCTCCTCCACTGTGCCGCCACCACTGTGGGCTGGCGGCCCCTGAGGAAGGGAGAGGACGGGAGCGAGACAAACCCTTGCGTCCAGGGCTGACTTTCAATAGATTGCAGTGAGGGAGCAGCTCTGATACCTAGGAAACCACAACCCAGAAGCAGGTCTCTATGAATGGTTCAGCACCAGGGGCCGATGGGGACCAGCTATACTGGGGGAGGGGACATGGGAGGTTGGCTGTGGGAGCACACTGACCACCAGGGGGCAGCTCCTGCATTGAGCATCTGCCCCCTGGTGGTCAGTGCGTGTCATAGCGACTGGTTGACCAGTCATTTGTTCTGGTTGTCTGGTGGTTCGGTCGTAATAGTCACTTAGGCTTTTATATATTATCGATATGTTACCCCACAAAGTCCCTATCATGTTATTAGTTAACTGTTTCACAGAGAACTCTTACGGATGTGACAGAGTTGTGAGAAAAGGAGGAAATTTAAATTCAGTAAGAAATCCTCCTCTTGCGGGGATATTAGTATGATGGAAAGGAAGCTCTAGAAGGAGCTGCTGGGTGAGGGAAAAGATGCAGCTAACTGCAATATAGCAGCTGGATTGCATAACTGGGCAGCAGCTATAGAATCCAAGAGCCTTGGCATGCTAGGGAATGGAAAATTAAATTCTGACTTTTGGGAAGACTTCTGAAAGGGACTTGAAGAATGAAAATGATGCAACTCTTTAAAAGAATGTTTATTTTTATTGATTTCAGAGAGGAAGGGAGAAGGAAAGAAAGAGAGAAACATCAAGGACAAGAGATAATCATTGATTGGCTGCCTCCTGCTCGCCCCTGACTGGGGATCAAACCTGCAACCCAGGCACATGCCCTTACTGGGAATCTGTGAATCAAACGGTGGCCTCTAGTTCATAGGTCAATGTTAAACCACTGAGCTATGCTGGCTGAGCGGATGCAACTCTTAGAGGGTGAATGTTGGGGAGGGATAAAGGTGTGGTTGGAGTCTCAGGGTAAGGAGGGCTGGAAATATATAAGGTAGCACATTATGGGGGAAACTTGGATGTTATTTTAAGGAGTTGCACTACATGGAGATTGGGAGAGGAAAGTATTATTTAGCCCCAAGATGTAGGAAGACAGTGAGTAACACATATTGGGGCATAGTGAGGGGCATTGTAATTCATGGCTAGTGAGTTCTAGGGCACTGCCATTAGCATATCCAGATGATATACAGGTTGCAGAATAAATGAATATGTGGTTCCTTTCTCCCCAACCCCCAATGGATAGTGCTTTTTCTACTTTTGATAAGTTTAATTTAGTAAAAATTAATGATGCTATTGTGTTATGTTTGGACCCTTTGAGCATGTGGGTTAAAGTCACGCTCCAGGCACAGAGCTGACCAAGAAGGTATTTTGCTCTGCTTCGATTTGTTTAGGGCAGGGACTGCTGGTTAATCCTGATTTAAACATGACTGCAATGGCAGCCTGCATTCTTGACCCTGTTTGTGTTATGCATAGTATGTAACCACAATTGTTGACTATTTGCAGCACAGAAGAGAAAGAATTATTATCAGTTTGGAATTGGGGTTAATGCCTTTGTAAAGGGATGCTGATGGAGGGGAGGAGGGGGCGGGAGAGTAGCACCCTGAGTATGGCAGTGAGGGCTGACCCAACCCTGAAAAGCCTTCAGTAAGTTTAACCTCCAACAGCAGTCACCTGCTCAGTACTGTAGACTAATACTTCTTAAACAACCTTCCTCTTGTCATCTTCTCTCCCAACCCCCCAAAATAATCTCCAGAGCTAAGGTGTCTAGCTCATTATCTCTTATTAGGAAGAATGTCTGTGGGGTCCTTTGGGAGAGGTACTTAGCAGCTCTGTAGATTTCCTTTCACACTCCAGTACCCTTGTCTTGGGTAGGAATGGATGGCTTGTCACTTGAATGTCCAAGGTGGAGTTGATTTGGGTCAATGTTCATATAGAATCTGGAGATGCTGGGTTACCAAGGAGACAGTAATTAAAGGAGATTAGGTCAGCTTCTTTTGACTATCTTCTGACTACAATTGGAATATCCCTATCTCTGCAAGGGAACTTGAGTTCGGCTTGTTTGATCATTTAATTAAGTGAAGGGACTGAAGGTTAGTAGACTCTACATTTATTAGTAGGATACACTTTTATTATTATTATTTTTTTTGTTGTTGGGGGGAGGCGGTTAGGTAGGCATGAAGGTATTTTACTTATACTCCCTGGCCTTTCTTTTCCAGCAGATTATGTATGATTTCAAAGTAGCATTGTTGTTGTTGTTGTTATTAATGACTTATGGAGATGGGGCAAGGAGAATTGTTTTAACACTTCAGCGTTTGTTACTGTCATCTGATCTGTGCTGTAGAAACTTCAACCTTGAAGTTCATGTAGATGTCAAATTTTTTTTCACAAGTGAAAGAATACATGGATGTAGGCTTACATGGGTGGAGGTTGTAATTTGTTTTATTTCTGTGGCACTGCTTTGAAAAGGGGATATGTTGGCAGGACAGACTCTTCACTTCTGTCCAGTGCTAACACAAACATGTGTAAGCCCGAATGAGGTAGATCACGCTGTCTTTGTTGTATTTAATGTGGAGAGAAGAGAACATGATTTCAAAACTAGCCTCTTTCTTTAAAAGAGAAAAAAAAAGTTTAAATAACAACAATGCATCATGGATCTCTTTGGAGTGGGATTTCCAAAGGAAATTTTGTATATTATGGCCATGATGTGTGCCTATGCTTAAAGTTTAGGATTCACTATACAGAGACTGCTACTGTGAACCCTTCCCTCCCTTCCTTCTTCCCTCCCTTCCTTCTCCCCTTCCTCCTTCCCCCCTTTCCTCCTTCCCTCCTTCCTTCCTTCCTTCCTTCCTTCCTTCCTTCCTTCCTTCCTTCCTTCCTTCCTTCCTCTCTTGCTCTTTCTTTCTTTCTTTCTTTCTTTCTTTCTTTCTTTCTTTCTTTCAGTTTCCCTTTATTCATTTTCTTAAATTTCAGAACAATGCGCTGCATTTGATTTAATGTAAGTCTGCTATACTCAGTTTCATTTCTCTGTTTGTCTTGACCAGTCCCTGAACTGCCTTCATTCTGAAATTCTTTCCCCAACAGAAGGATATTCCTCGCTCTTTGAAAGAACTGATTCAGGGCAGAGGAAACAAGTTCTGTTTAACCCCAGCAGCACTGAGCTGACCGCCTGCTGCACACCCAGCCCTGTGCTGGGTCCTAGGGGAAAGGAGTGGGGGGTGAATATGGCTCCCTACCCTCTGCGAGGAGCTTGCAGACATATTGACAGATTCTTGCAAGTCAGTGTAACAAGTATGATGAACGAGATCATTATGGGAGCACCAAGCACGAGGCACCTGGGTGTGGGTGCAGGGCTTCGGGTGGGTGTGGGTGCAGAAAGGGCTCCTGGAAAATTAGGATCTGGAAGGACTATAGGAGAGAAACCAAGAAACCTAGAAGACAAAAGAGGGATCACGATAGAGGAAATCCGGAGCTTTATTTTGCATTTTGGTGTTGCTGGGTAAATCAGGTTCTTCTCCTTTTATCTCTGTAAAGTAGCGATAAGAACTGATATCATCTGGTTGCTAATTCTAGTTTTCATTGACTTGTCTCTTAATCTTTTGTTTGTTTCTTTCTCCACTCCATAGTCCAGAGATGTTTGCTGCACACCTCCATTACCGAGGAGCAGTAGACCAACAAGACATGCTAGGTCCCATCTCCCAGGGAGCTTGCGTCCTGCCACGTTATGTTAACAACAGATGCTCTTTTGAAATCCCTTCGGATGGGGAGCATGTTTGTTGAGCTGGTCTTCACCTTCAGGAATGTTTTCCTCACAGGAGTCACAGTATTTCCAGGTCAGTTAGCTTTTCCCTCTTACGTAAGAGAAGAAGGAAACGGAACCTGAGAGTCTCATCTCTTTGTAGACATGACATAATTTACCCCAGGTCTACCTGTCCGTTGTCAAGTCTAGAGATAGACACAGTTGTTGTTTCTTATCTGAAATGCTAGCTTTCATCTCATTTTGGGTTTTCTTCATTTTAACCCGACTTGTGTTTGGATTTCTGTATTCACTGTATAACTTGCTTCCTAGAATCATTCCAGTCTAGTATTCCTGAGAAGTCAGGCCTATTTTGAGGTCACGTAATCATGGGACGTTCTTTGCTTTGTGATTGCATTTTACTTGCCTTATGTAGGTCACCCAAAGATAAGAACCAATAGGAAGTGTTCCAACTGGAAGAAGGTAGCTGCATTCACTTACAAGACCTGTGTTTTTTGTAATGATTCAGAGTAAATGCAATAATCTCCCTCTGCCACTTCAACCTTCCCCAGCTGATGTAACCCTTTGTCATCCATTTGTTACATGCCTTCCATACTTGTCTTTTCGCTTACAGAAACCTCTACAAATGTTTGTGTTGAGATATATTTACATGTGTGTGGGGTGTGTGGGAAGGGGCGGTTTATATATTCCCATCTATATGTTTATATATGTATGTGCGTGTGTCTGTATGTACACGCATGCCCTCCTGCCTCCAGTCTCTGTGGTTGGAAAGAGGCTGTCATTGAGGCTGCCACCACGGGCCAGAAGTTTCAGGTCCAAAGAGCCTGTGTGGCTCCTCTTTAATCGGTCCAGCACGATATTACTCAATGCAGAGTGCTCGACAGAGAGATATGGACAGGGAGCAAGAAAACTATTTCCAGCTGCCTGAGCACCAAGACAACAAATATTACAGGGAATGTTATTTCCGCAAGGACTCTCTTCAACTGGCAGGGGCAGAGGGGCACTTCGGAGCACATACTTTGGCATCTGAGAACCTCTGGTTGGGTGGGACACCAGGCATTGGTGGCAGGCCTGTCGGCCATTTCCGGAGCAGAGCAGAGAGGTGGAGTTACTCATTATAGGCGGGCTTTTATGTGGGATTATCAGAGGACCCCCTGAGGCTCCAGTGATCAGCGGAGGATAGGGATGAAACAGAATTGCCTCTTGTTAAGGGACTGCTTTGCCATCTCGGATGAGGATTTGTTGGGAGGGGATTATTGTCACGTCAAGAAAATGAGGCAGTCATTCTGTACCCAGTATTTATTGCAGTTCCACGGGGTTGGCTTGACTTTCTGATTGGACACAGAGACCTAAAGCTTCAAAGGCTGAGGTTGGATGACCCCGACTTTTCCAAGTTCACTAGTCACTTCATATAAGACCCGGTCAACTCAGTTTGAGGCAGCTGAAATCTTCTGTGGTGAAGTCCCGGTGTGTGGCTGAGGACAGTAAACAATAGGAGGAGAAGAAAGGAGAAAGGAGGAGGAAAAGGGTGACCAAAAAAGTCTTGTCCCTGCTCTCAAGTGGGTCATGAGCATGGAGAGCCAAAGAGAGACAAATGCCTAAGATCAGGCCGACAGCGATGCATGTCCTGAACCGAGGGTTCCACAAAATGCCATCTGAATATCTGAGATGGAGAGAGAGCCACTCTGTTTGGAGTGAAGATCTGCAGCAAGATGCTGTGCTCCATGGACACGCTGGGCGAAAAGATCATGCCAGCAGAAGAGTAATAATTAAGGAAGGCCAGGTGCTACATGTGAGTGACAGGCACAGCGGTGGTGTGCTGCGGGTCCATCTTGAAGGGCCACTAGAAGGGTGCTGGAAGCTGTTAAGGAAAAAGAAGAAGGGGCATGTTGATGTCATCCACAGAGAGAAGGCATATGAGAATATGGGGATTGTTACAGGGAGAACAGAGATTTTCAGCGTGGAAGCTTAGCTGAGAAGTCAGAGCTTGGCAGAACTCAGGATTAATGGTTATATGTCAAAGTAAATACAGGCACGTGCCACTGGACACTGGGGATATGATCTGAGAAATGTGTCATTAGGGGACTTCATCTTTGTATGAACATCATAGAGTGCACTTCCGCCATCCCAGATGGCTAGCCTGCCACATACCTCGGCTGCATCGTACAGCCTGTTGCTCCGAGGAGAGAAACCTGTAGAGCATGTCACTGTACTGAATATTGTAGGTAATGGTAACACAGTGGTATTTGTGCATCTACACATATCTAAACATAGAAAAGGCACAGTAAAATTAAGGTCTAAAACATCGGTTCTCAACCTGTGGGTCGCGACCCCTTTGGGGGTCGAATGACCCTTTCACAGGGGTCACCTAAGACCAGCGAAAAACACCTATTTCCCATGGTCTTAGGAACCAACACACCGCTCCTCAGTGTAGCAAAATGTAGCAATGTAGTTTACTGTTGTCATATGAACACTGTTACCCATGCTACACCACGATTCAAGACAAAATTTCATTTATTTGTAATTAGAAATAAATATTTCACAATATATAATTACATATTGTTTTTGTGATTAATCCCTATGCTTTAATTATGTTCAATTTGTAACAACGAAAATGCATCCTGCATATCAGATATTTACATTACAGTTCATAACAGTAGCAAAATTACAGCTATGAAGTAGCAATTAAAATAATTTTATGGTTGGGGTCACCACAACATGAGGAGCTGTCTTAAAGGGTGGCGGCATTAGGAAGGTTGAGAACCACTGGTCTAAAAGATTTAAAGATGGCACTCCTGTGAAGGCACTTGACGTTTGAATGGACTCACAGGAGTGAAAGGTGCTCTGGATGAGGGAGGGAGTGGTGAGTGAATGCAAAGGCCTCCGTCATTTCTGTCAGCCACTGTAGACTTTAAAACACTAGACACGTAGGCTACACTACATGTATAGAACAGCATGAGGTTAACTCAAGGGCAAGAGAAAATGATGTAATCGAGACATGGGTCAACATGAGATTTTTGTGGCAGCTTTCTGGCCTAACATGGCCTTCAGTTTTTCAGCAAACTATGTAATCAGAAAGAGTGTACTCTGAAATCATGCTAAACAGTAAAGTGTAGTAAATACATAAACCTGTATCAGTCATTTATTATCATTATCAGGTATTATGTGTTGTCCATAATTAGGTGCTGTATTTGTAGATGACTGGCAGTACAGTGAGTTTGTTTACACCAGCATCCCTGCAAACATTAGTAACCTGTTACACTATGACACGTGTCAGCTATGATGTCAGGAGGCGATAGGGATTTTTCAGCTCTGTTATAATAATCTTGTGGGACTATTACTGTGTATGCGGTCCGCTGTTGACTGGAACATCTTGATGCTGGGCGTGACTGCTATCAGACATTCATTGAGCATCCACGAAGGCTTCTCTTGATGCGGTGGTTCTGGGATGATAAAAACGAGATGGAGTTTCACCTTAATGTTTCTTGGGAGTGAATAAAAGCCCCTGAACCAATTCATTCTAGCAAAGAAAAAAAATATCCTGGAAATTATTGGAAGACTGATGATAATATGGGGGCTGATGTAGCTTTTTAAAATGTAGTTTTTAAAATATAGTTGTTTTAAAAGAATTTATCTTTCTTGTTGAAAGAATTACAGATGTTCCCCTTCTTTCCCCCATTGACCCTTCTCTTCCCAACTCCTGTCCCCTCCCCAGGCCTTCACCCCACTACAGTCTGTGTTTATGGGTTATTCTTACATGCATGTAAGTTCTTTGGTTGATCTCTTCTATCCTCCCCTGCGCCCATTACCTCTGAAGATGCTCTGTCGGTTGCATGCTTTCATGTCTCTGGATCTGTTTTATTTGTCAGTTTATTTTGTTTATTGGATTCCCCATAGAAGTGGGATCATGTGATACTTGTCTTTCTCTGACTGACTTATTTCACTCAGCACAATACTCTCCAGGTCCTTCCATGCTGTCTCAAAGGGTACGAGATCCTTCTTCTTCTTCTTCTTCTTCTTCTTTTTTTTTTTTACAGATACATAGTATCCCATTATGTAAGTGTACCACAGTTTTTTTATCCACTCACAGACTGATGGACACCTGGGCTGTTTCCAGATCTTAGCTACTGTACTAGTAAATAATGCTCTATGAACATAGGGGTGCATATATTCTTTCTGATTGGTGTTTCAGGCTCACTTGACTGCAGGACTAATAGCAACGAGTGTCACATTACTCTCATTACTCTTCTAAAAGACAAGCCAAAAAACTTCTCAGAAAAACCAGAAATCCCAGGAGCCTAAAGACCAGATTTTGAGAAATTCTGACAGGTTTGTCATGGGGGTTGACAAAATCCGATCAAGTAAACTTAAGCTTTCATTGCCATGTTCCAGGTTAAAAGTAGAATATAGTATAACTTTGCTCTTTACCTGATTAAAAAACAAAATTTTCCAATTAAGATTGTATTTCTGTTTCAGATAATAACATTGGCATGCTTTCTTGCATGTAGGATCAAACAAAGTTAAATGTATTTAGCCTTTTTCCTTCTGGGCTATTATAATTCTTTAAAGTTGCATTCATTTCCACTTAGTGGTAAAAACTGTACGTGCTCATTTTGAAATTTGGAAATTACACGAGACTCATCTATAGTTCGATCGCTTCAGACTGTTTCCGTATTCCACTTGGGGATAATTTTTTTCCAGTTTAAAAAATATTTGATTTTCCTGAATACTTACCAGCATTCTGCTTTGTATCCTAAGTACAAATGCCATTAAAATCTCTTTCATTTTTAATTTCCAATGACTACTCAGAGTCACAATATTTAATGTGTATTCTCTTCACTGAATCATTCCCTGTTCTCCATTTGCTTCTTTTCTGTTGCTTTACGGGTTTGTGCTTCTCTGCGTAGCTTTAGGTGCTGATGTTCCCAGAATCCTATCCTTATGCTAAACCATCTACATGTATGAACTTACCTACAAAGTAGACTGTGGTTTCTAGAGCTTTGCCGGCGACTGTCCCCTCTGCCCGGAGTGCTCTGTATACAGATGTGCATATGCTTGCTCTCTCATCATTTTCACGACTCAACTCAAATGTGGTGAGGCCTTCTCCACTTACTGCACTGGAAAATGTGTGACCCTTTTCATTTATCCCAATTGCCCGATATTTTCTTTTCCATCACATTTATCTTCTTAGATGGGGGAAAGCATTATTATTTATTATTATTTTAAAATATATTTTCATTGATTTCAGAGAGGAAGGGAGAGGGAGAGAGAGAGAGAAACATCAACGATGAGAGAGAATCATTGATCTGCTGCCTCCTGCATGCCCCACACTGGGAATCGAGCCCACAACCCGGAATCGAATCATGACCTCCTGGTTCATAGGTCGATGCTCAACCACTGAGCCACTCTGGCCGGGCAAAGGAAAGCATTATTATTATTTTTTAAATTTCTGTTTTATTCTCTGCTATTTTCCTAGTGCTAGTACAACACTTTGCACATAATAAAACTCAAAAATTTTTGAATAAAAATTTTGTTTGAACTGAAAAATTTTGAATACAAATGAATATGTTTACCATCTACTGAGCATATTATGGTAAATGAGTGGTCTTGACTGTATGAGATTTGCGATGTAGTGAAGGAGGCGCCTCTGAATGAGTCACTGCAAGTGCCATTGGAATTAGGAAGACAAGTGGGGTGTCTTGGGAGGGTAAGACAACGAGACGGACTTGGGGAGGGGCGAGGGAAGTTTCTTTGAGAAAGCAGCATTCACACAGGCTTGAGAGAGGAATTGAATTAGTTCAGTGAAATTGGGAGGTGAGGATGGAAGAGGAAGGAGACATTGATACAGAAAAAGAAGATATGATTGAAAAAAAATTGACAAAAATAAACAAAAGTCTTATTCTCACTTCTTGAGTTGAAATTAGGTCATTTGTTTTAAATGATGGAATGACGTAAGGGTAGAAGTTGATCAACTTTGTTGGCATTTTTCATGTATAGTACTTCGTTTTCAATAACTTTAAAATAATCAGCAATATTTTTTTAAAAAAATCTGGGTCAGACATTTTGAGGGAGAAGGAGTTTTCATCCAAAAGCATCAATATTTAAAAAAATGGAAGTAGCTTGAATTTTACTTTGTGCTAAAACAAATCACTGTAAAAATAAAAACAGTGCAGGGAAAGTAAACATTCTTGTTAATCTCTGATTCCACTGGGAATAGTAGTGGTTCAGGATGACTTGGCTGACGTTTGCCTTATTATATACATGTAAGCTTCTGCATAGATTACTGGTTTTATTTATCATGGTGATAAATGAGTGAGGTTTGTACAATTTCTATTTCTTTTTGATTAAGGGGTTCTGTGTCCTGCTTAAAAAGAGCATGATATTCTCTGGGTGACAACTACAGATATGTTTATTAATTCCGGCGGTATAATAATATCATTCACATCCTCTATGCCTTGATTCTATACTTGAGCTGTCCTAAAGTAATGGTCCTTTGCTCTCTCTCTATAAATGGGCTTTTGTCAATTTTTTAATAGCAATTTCTATGAGTTAACATAGTATTAAATACATAAAGTTTTCTGTAAGGCCTTTACTATGTGTTTCTTAATATAAAATAACCCTCTGCACATTTGGGACTGTTTTTTCCCTGATCTTAATGTCATCAATCCTTTTTTTGGTCTTTGAAATAATTTCACTCATCAGTCTGATTTTAAATTTTTGGTGTCATTTTAATTAATACATTGATTTTGTTTTAATATACTTCATATAGGGAAACTTACTACTGTTAAATTTATTCTTATAACCAATATCTTTGATCTTATTTCTTACCCTGTAATTTTCTCTTTGTTATGGCTTGCCTTTTTCCACCAGTATTTAGTCACATGGCCTTTAGTAAATTACATAATGTTTCTAAGACAACAGTTTTCTGTTTGTAAAATACAACACACATTCAACAATCTTTAATTAGTGCTTTAAAAGTGCCTGGCACATTGTATGTGTTAACTACCATTTTTATTGTTGTTGATAAGTTGAATGATATGGAATTATTGGTATTTGACTCCTTTTTAACCTGTTAAAAATGGCATTTTCATATGGTTCAGTCTAATCTTCCTGTGCTTTCCTTTATTTTCTGTCTTTTTCTATGCATTGTTTGTTTCATACATTCATAGTATTTTGAAATGACCCAGTCTAGAGTTCAATTTTAAGAGTGATTGCCTTTATGTGTCCAAATGGTTTCTTAAACCTATGTCTTTCTGGTTCCCAAAGTAAAAGAGCTAAATAATTTTTAAAAATCTGTACAAAAATGAATTTAATATGATTTTATTTGTCTTGCCTCCTCACCCCTTCCCAGTTTTCATTATATACATGGTGTCCCCCCACCAAAATGTATATACACTTTAATAGCTGATGGCTCAATTTTGAAAATGAAAAGTATTTTAATAAACACTGCCTTTATAATTATTGAAAATA